>PVKH010008116.1:0-19707 GCA_004027955.1 Chaetophractus vellerosus | reverse complement strand
AAGCCGCCATGGGCGGGCCGGAGCCGCCGTGGGCAGGGCAAAAAGCTGCCACGGACAGGCAAAAGCCGCCACGGGCAGGGCAAGTCGCCTGCAAATCGAGCACAGCCAGCCACCCGCGAACTGGAGCCGGCCGTGATGGAAGCAGAAGCCGCCCACAAGCGGGGAAAGCCGCGCCTGCGCAGTGACCAAGTCTCGGCGCGTCGCCGCAACGGGGGGGAAGGGGAGATATGTAATAAAATAAATAAATCTTTAAAAATAAATAAATAAAAAATAAAGTGATGTGTGTGGCTGCAAAGTTGACAAGGGGTGGAGGGTGGAGTGTGATGGTTAGGCTCATGTGTCAACTTAGCCAGGTAATGGTGTCTATTTGTTTGGTCAAGCAAGCACTGGCCAAATTGTACTGTGAGGATGTTTCATGGACATAAATCATCAGTGAGTTGACTGCATCTATGGCTAATTATATCTACAAAAGACTGAGGAGATTGCCTTCAGCATTGAGAGACATCTCCTCCCATCAGGTGAAGGTCTTAAAAAGAGAAGTGATTTCAGAAATGAGAAGAGAGAGAATTCCCATCTTTACTTCACACAGCCAGCTTTTCCTGGGGAACTTATCAAGGACCTTCATCAGAGTTCTCTGCTTGCAGTCTGCTCTACAGAATTTGGACTCTTGTATCCCACAGTCACATGAGCCAATTTTATAAAATCACATAATATTTAGATACCTCCTGTCTGTTCTGTTTCCCTTGAATACCCTGACTAATATAGCCTGCTTTAGAGTTTTCTGATGACAAAGATATACTGAGCATGAGTCATCCCAGAAAAATACAAAAAGGGGCAATGTTTAGTTTATGAGAAGGACTGATGAACTGCTGATCTCTTCCCCTGTTGGGACCAGCCATGTCCTTGATTGACTACAAACTTAATTCATAAGCCTAATAAGTTAAGACATTGGAAGCTACAAAGTGTTGGGGAGGAATATTGGGGAAAGAACATGTATTCTTTACTTCTCCCCTGGGTATAGAGGACTGCAAAAATTCACTTCACTGCCATAGTTAAAAGTAATGGAAGAAACTTTCCCATCTTCTCTTTTACCTCATTCACTTCCCCCCTGGAAGGAATAGCTTATCTGATTAATGATTTTAGCAGAAGAAACTTAGCCTGTTTGTATCCTGTCTCTACTTCTGCCTTCCACTAAAGAAGTGGTATTTTGCCTGCCCCTTTGGGGAAGTCTAGTCATTTTCCAGCTAGGCCAATAACTGAGCAGATATAGTTTGGAAAGTATTAGTCCACTTCCCTTGTTGATTGAACACTATGTTCTTCAACCAGTTTTAGAGCAATAAATATAACTATAATTCTGATCCCTGACAGTCTGTTTCATTTATGTCTACATTTCAAGTATTTGTGGATTCAGGACGGCAAGAGAGGAAGTGTCATTTCTATTCAGGTTGAAATATGGGATTATGGATGCTTTGGTACCATGTTTCAATCAACCGGGTTTATGTTTCTGGGTACTCTAACAATCCAAATGCTTCTGGATCAGTCTGGTATGTATTTCACTTTGTCAGATTCATTTTTTTAGCAACTGTTTTAGCTTCCTTGGCCACTCAAGCAAATAACATGGAATGGGTTAACTAAACAGTGGGAATTTGTTGGCTCATTGTTTTGAGGCTAAGAGAAAGTCCAAATCAAGGCTTTATCAAGGTAATGCTTTCTTCCCGAAGACTGGCATTCTGGAACTGGCTGCCAGTGATCCTTGGTACTGGGCTCTTCTGTCACGTGGCAGTGCATATTGTAGCCTCTCCATTCTCTTCCAGGTTCTGTTAAATTTCAGCTTTTTGCTTCCGGTGTCTTTTTCTCTATCTGTCTGAATTTCATCCTACTTATAAACAACTTCAGTAATTGGATTAAGACACATTCTGATTGAGTTGGGCTATACCTTAACTGGAGTATCCTCATCAAAAGGTCCTACTTTCAACGGATTCACACCCACAGGAATGGATTAAGTTTAAGAACATTTTTTTCTGGGGTATATACAGCTCCAAACGACCACAATGACAGACCCTAATCAGGGCAAAACCTAATGTCTCCTGCCCAGAAATATTAAAACCATGTGTGAGGGAGCAGCTGTGGCTCAAGTGGTGAGCATCCACCTCCCACTTCATTTCCTGGTGCCTCCTGAATAAACAAAAACAAACAACAAACAAAACAAATGAAAAAAAAATGACTCAGGGGAGCTGATGTGGTTGAATGCCAGCTTCCCCCATGTGAGGTCCCAGGTTCAATCCCTGGCCCCCGGTACCTCAAACAAACAAACAAACAAACAAACTAAAAAACATACGTGAGTAGTATAAAGGAATAAAGGAGAAAGAGGTTGGCTTTCAATATAGGGGAATCTATGAGTAACATAAATATGCTGGCAACGTAGAGAAATTAATTATTCAACTTACGAAAAATTAATAATTAGCTTGATTTTCAAAAAGTAATGATTTCTTTTTCTAAATTCATCCCACTCCAAAATAACCAGATAGCAGTAGAGAAATTTTTTGATATTTCAGATCTCTAGTTATATAAAAACTGTTATTTTACAAGGTCTACCTGGTTTTTGTCAAAGAAACAGTGATCACAGATGTCAGAAATGTCAGAAATTTAAAACAAACAAACAAAGTGAAGCACAAGCATTTATAATCATTGAATGATAAACCTGGAAAATACTTTTCTATTGAATACTACAATATTTTAACTATTGACTCTCAAATTAATTAATAAATATCTTCCTGATTCGTACTTACACATTTTACCTTCCAGTCAAGGGTTGTAATAAGTTTTAACCTACTCTGTTATATGAATTATCCGTTATATCAGTTAGGATGATTTTAGCTGCAAGAAAAAGAAAACACAACTAAAAAAGGCTTAAAAATAAAAAAGTAATGATCTCACATAACAAAAAATATGAAAGTTGAGTGGTCCCTAAAATGGAACCCCTGACAATACTACCAAGGTCCCAGTTCCTTCATCTTTCTGCTCAGCCATTTTAGTGATTGGCTTGCCTTCTCAAGCTTATTTCCCTTATGATTCAAAGGTAACTGCCATATTTCCAGGTATCATGTGCAGAAGGCAATGTGTAGGTCCAGAAAAAGTCTTTCTTCCATGCACCTTTTTTAAAAACAAGGAAAATATTTTCCAGAGCTCCCTAGAAGATCTCCTATTGTGACTTATTGACCAGATTGGATATCATATACACTCCTAAGCCAATAAAGGAAAAGATGGCATTATCAGGGATGACTTAACTATTTTGTAGTCAGTATAGAATGGTCACCTCCTAGTTAGAACAGATCATTAAAAATTAGAAAGGACAATGGTCATCAACCAGTATGTATGAATACAGGGGTTTCTACCATCTGCATATCCATATATACTAAGAATTGCCATTATTGGCTTAGACTTTCATTGTGTGCCATTGACTAGTGCCATTGGAATCACCAGGGAACTGTTGGAAATGGACAGTCTCAGGCCATACCTCAGACAGACTGAATTAGAAGAACTGAGAATGAGACCCAGAAGTCTGTATTTTAACAAGCCCTCCAGATGATAACAATGCATGCTTAAGCTTGAAAATCACAGACTTGGACCAGTCTTCATCCTTAACCTGAAATATACAATCATCTAATAAATATCTGAACTAGGTATTTACTATAAGCAAGTTCTATAAAGATCAGTTAGCAAGATAAAAATGGGGAAACATATTTTACATAGGTAACCACAATGTCGGCCATACCCAACCTTTCCTTTTCATTTTTAAAAAATGATCTCTCTCTCTCTCTCACCTGTATATCTATCTATCTATATCTATTTCTATCGATATTTCTATCTCTATCTATTATCTATCTTTCTATCATCTAGGTATCATCAATTGAACCATAATTAGAGCTACATTTTAGCATGCCATTGAGGAATTCAGAAGAGTTACAGGGCGTGATAAAATATACACAGACTAAAGTAGAAAATTGATACTACATTGTGGTTAATTATATCACATTTGCTTAAAAAACTTGTAGTGAAAATAGTCATAAAGAGACATAGTTCTTTTTCTTGTGTTGATTGTGCTAAGCTGGAATACACTGGGAGCATTTCAAACAGAAGTGAGTTGTAAGCTATGTAATTCAACCAATAATTACTGAGCACCTACTCTATGCTACATGGTATACACTAATTACCGTGTATGTTTTCTTCAGCTAGTTTTAAGGATCTCTTTAATGTATGTGAGGAGGCAGTCTTAGGGTGAAGGAATATTTGTTTCTTAGGGCCAAAGACTTCTTTGAGGAGTGTCATTGCCCCATTATTGTTTTTGTGTGGAGTGAAACACCATTAATGATCTTGGTATAGAATACTTTATTACTGAGCAAACACACAGATAACTAATACTTTGCTAATCAATAATCTCTTTAGTGGTTTCTATCACCTTTTACAAACTCGCAGGGGGGAATCATTTGTGATAATGCTTCTAGGATGAAAAGCATTTTCAGGAGTTCACATTTGCACTTCACTGACACTTTCCCTACAGGAATAGGAAGATCACAGTTATTTTCTTTAAAAGAGATGTAAGTTAAAGAAAAAAAGCAAACTTTAAAGCTTTCTGTACACCAAACAGAATAATCATATTTTATAAAATATATATTTTGATACATCAACCAATATGTGTTTTCAACAGAAGGAAGAAGTTGTTAAAAACCTTCAAACAATAATGATTTCCATGCTTATAAACATAAATGCTAACTTTGGGTTTATTTTACTTCTACTGAAATATTCAAACTAATTTTATCGTATTGCTTTTCTTTTCAACCCTTCTGAAAAATAAACTTTACACACAAAGTGAGACATTGTCAAGCTGATGAATCATTATCAATTCATGAGGTATGAATATACAGTGAAACTTGCAAGACTAAAGGATATTAATAACTTTTGCAATTTTGCAATTATTTATTATTTTTTTGTTTCCAGCAAGTTAAATTGCTTTGAATATTTTGAATTAATCACATATTTTAGAACTTAGTCTAAATCCAAAATTTCTGGAGATTAGATATAAAGTATCATATTGACTTATACCTTTACCTCTGATTCCCACTCTCAATTTTGAGAATTATATATATTTGATGAAATTTTGTTTTTTTCTTTTAAATTATGTAATATGAAAAAAGTAAAATCAAGGTGTAAATAAATATTTGATTATTTCTTATTGCTAGCTCCCTACCTGCCTACAAGAAGAAGTGCAAAGAAGTCCATATCCTGAGCATGAACTAAAGGTAGGCTGTGTCCAAGTATCTACTTACCTTTGACACTCATCTCCAGCTTCCCTACTGCATCTTAAATTACAGCCATTATAAAAATTGCCTCTTATAATCCCCAGAGATCTCAAGATATTTGATACTTCTGTAGCTTCAAAGATGCTCTTCTGGTTCCTGCAATGTCTTTCCCATTGTAGACTGTGTGGAGATGCTCCTCAACCTTCAAGGCCCTCTCCAAGTGGCTCTTCCTCTGAAGACGTTTCTAATTTACCTACAGCAAAAGATTGCCTTCAGTCACCACACTCTCTATTAGCTCTTGAATAAGATTAGTGTGTGTGTATCTGAATTTCTAAAGGAACAGGATTGTGCCTTTCATTTCTGTCTCTCCTGTAATAATCATGGTACTACACACATACATGGCATCACAATAAAGGTTTGTTGAATCATTGCCTAATTGAACAGAACCTATATTTATACTTTGGTGAAATAAACTAAACTCAAGTTTCTTTTATAAAGTCTTTCTTTTTCATTGTCATTGCTCTGAAAACAATGAAAACCTATGAGCATTGTTTCTTTTCTACTTGGGAAAGGAGGTTGGTGATCTTTTTCTATGTGAAGAAAATGCGATTCTTGCCTTACGTATTCATCTTTGAAAGCAAAATTAGATATTCTGTTCTTGCATTATCTGTGTTTTAAAAAAGCTAATATATATAATATTTATATAGGATTGCAAAGAAATAATTTGTTTTAGTAGGATTTTTAAGAGGAGTTAAGGACAGAAAGCTCTATGAAACATCATAGCAGCTATTTTTTTTATAAGGATTTAAAAAGGAATAACACCCCAACATTTTTCCTATTGAGTTTGAATCAGAATTCAGATTTGTATTTCTCCTTTCTTTTTGAATAGAAATGCAGGTAACATAGCAAGGTAGGACCCTGTATCTAATGCAGATGCTAACCATTCGTACTGTAACAATTTCATACCATACCATTCAAATTATTTTTTATTGACTACTTATTTTACTTCATTATAGTCTCTTTTCCCTTTGGTTCTCTAATTCATTCCTTTGGAAGTGCTGCTATAGTTTTGCTTTTCACTAGTGGGTTTTATTTATTTTGTTAACAATCTTGATCCAACACATATCCTTCACCACTGTGTGCAAACCAACTGCCAACTATTTACCCAAAGTTTCTCTCTTCTCACAATCTTTCCCTTCCCATGAGGAAATAAGACATTGAAAATATTTTTACTTTATTACATTTTCACTGTGATGAAACATTTGGAATAACTTTTATTTCATCTTCTGTACCACTCCTATCCAGTAAGTTTTACTGTGATTGTTTAACACTTTTAGTTCATGAGAATAGATAGAAGGTTGCATCTTTTATTCTAAGAAACTGTAATTAGCACTAACTAAATATTATCAATTACCCTATATTTATCCACGGGTCACCACTGCATTTTTCCCCTCTCCTCCTACTCATGATCACTGATATGACTTATATATTATTTGCTAAGTTTTTCTTGAATATTGATCTTTTCTTTAAAGAATTATTTTTTAATTTATTATACATCCCCCCCTTTTTGCTTGTTCTTGCTGTGTTCATTTTTCTCTGTGTTCCTCTGTGTCTGCTTGTCTCCCCCTGCTGGGGCGACCTGCCAAGTCAGCTCACCAGCACAGCGGCCCGCCTGCTCGTGGGGGCTCGCCCTTGCCCACGGGGGCTTGCCTTTGCCCGCGGCAGCCTGCTCTGCCCATGGCGGTGTGCACCACCCGCGTTGGCTTCCCTTCTTGAGGCGGTCTGCCTATTTGAGGAGGCCCGGGGACCGAACCCGGGGCCTCCCATGTGGTAAACCAGCGCCCTACCAACTGGGCTATACAGCCGGCCCCTGCTGAATATTGATCTTTTATTAAGTGTGAGGACAATATATATTTGAAGGCTTGCTTATTCTCTAATATATCATTGCTCAGTAAAAGCTATCTTCCTGGGTAGAAGATTCTTGGGTTTAATCCATTTCTCTCAAGAGTCTGCATTCTTGTAGCATCCATGGGCACTGATGTGAAATTTTTGTTTTCCTTTGTATATAACTTCAGTCTTCTAGTTGGCAGACTCTAAGATTTTTCTTTAACATTGGAGTTCAAAAGTTTTGCTAGGATATACCCAGGTCTGTGAGGTGTATGTATTGGTTTAATCCTGCCTGGAATTCAGGAACCATTTTTAATTTGCAGTCTCAAGTCTTTCTTCACACCAGGGAAATGTTCCTCTTTATTTGTTTAATTACTGTCTCTCCCCCATCTGTTTCTTTTTCTCCTTCTGAAACTTCTATTATTCACATGCTTTGTCTTCTGTATGTATTCTCTATCTCGCTTTCTTCCACATCATGGTTTCCATCTCATTACAGTTTTGCTCTGTGCTTTGAGATACTCTTCTACTTGATTTCCCAGACTACTAATTCAAATCTTCACAGTGACAATCCTTCCCTATTATTCAGTCTTTGACTTTTTAGTTGAAAAGCATTTTCTTTTACTTCCAGTAAGTTATTTTTGCTGGTCATGTTGACTACACAGTAATGGAAAGATAGATTAGTTATATATATAAAACTCAAAGTGTAATATTCAAATATTATGTTGATCTTTCCATGATATTAAATATTATTTTAAAATATCTCTTTAATGGTTGCTTTGTATTTCATTGTTTGGGCACATCAAAGTTTAATTAATCATTCAGTAGCCATTCCTGGTTTAAGTAATGCTGCAGTAATCCTCCAAGTTGTATATATTCTAGAATTCAATATACATATGTGTTAAGATTCATGGGTTTTGGTTATGGACATTTGTTTGTTTTCTCTTGGCTTCCTTTTCTACATTATGAAAAATTTCTACAGTAGTGTGTATTGCTTTTATAATAAAAAACCCATATTTATTTAATAGTTCATTTAAAAGCTGAGAAAAAGAAAACAGTTCCGTTTATAACAGAAATTTAGTTACTTCTACGTTTACTTATCTTCCAACTCACTTTCTATCTACTGATGCCTCTCCTTTGATTACTTCTTTCTACCCTGTATATGCAAATCTTGTTAGAATGAAGGTTTCTTCAAGAGGAAGGGCTGCCTTATTCATTTACATAGATCTCCACAATGTTAAAATGTTGCTTTGAAAAATACAGATATGCAAAAAAATGATAAATGAATAGATAAAAAGCATTGTTTTAAGTTTCATTGTTAATATTAAGTCCAGTTTCCATGTAAATATTTGTCATTCAACATAGTAAAATTCAAACAAAGCTTAGATATTTGTTTTCAGCAGCATGGAACAGGAAAGTACATTCTACATTCATTAATTTTTCTACTCCTTATTTATTTATTCATTCAACAAACATTAATTTAGAACTAATTACATTCCATATCCTTAGCTCAAATGAAGTATCCTTCCCTGTTCTTTTACAATTCCAAAGGCATTCTTCCTCTACTCGCTTATATCCCACTGACTGGCTCTCCCCTCTCAGTTTCCTCATTCATGCCTCTTTCAATGAGGAAAACTACCAAATCTATTGTTGAAAAGCTTTCTATCATCTATGGCATGTGCAGATACAACTATTCTGTGTATTAAAGGAAAGGATTCTTTAACCTGCAACATATGATGCTTGGCATTTATTAGGATTAGGAAAGAAACTATCTTAAACAATCTAAAACTGCCATTATTTGCAAGCTGCAGTGACATTCCTGTGTGCAGACAGACTTGAACAAATAGCATAAGGGCTGTGAATAGCCTCAAGCAATACAACCGTGATGCCAACTAATTAGGAAGCAAACAGTGCCATCAGATTATAGGCAAGCAAAGCCATACACATAACTGTATTTTAATACTCAAAAGTGCTATGCTATTTGCAAGAATATTGCCTTACATCCTATATTGTATATGATATTTTCCTGATTAAGAAGCAATCAATCAAGCTTATGAACAAAATGATCCTCCTTTAGGGCTATCAAGATATCAGTTTTCACAATTTAATTTTAGTGCTTTCCCAGGTTTCTTAAGATTGGAAGGCAGGAAAGGTTTATATATGTAATATGAAGTAAAAGATAGGAATAATAAAAACTGCTCTGTAAAGTTACTGATTGTTTTGCCTGCCTTTCTAGAATCAGCTACTGTCTATGCTGTAGGTGCTGGTTCTATCCAGATAGCTCTCAATTGCCTTGGATGCATTTTTTTCCTTAAAAGGTTATGAAAATATGAAATGATTCTATGAGAAAGACTATATTCTTACAACAGTATATCATACTATTCTCTTGAGTTCAAATTAATAAGAAAATCTACTAATACTAGTCAGTGTGATACTGGAACTGACCTATCATTACATCTCACTAAGGAATTTTTTCTAATGACTCAGTTTGGATTCTCTATTTGATTCACTCAACACCCCATATTCTTCTATAGCCAGTGGACTGTTGGAATGGTAGTTGCATTATATCAGTGCATTACCCTAATTAAAACTTGGTTTGTAGCTGTTCAGAATACAGATTCTAAGTGATGTTATCATTCCAGTCATATTTAAATGAACATCTATGCTTCCTGCACAACTATACAGAATGTTAACTGCCTTTTCAACTCACGAATTATTTCTTTGTACCCCGATGCAGTAGGCAGGTGTATCTTTCCCAATTGTGTCTCTGTGGACAGGTGCTAAACGTCTTCCACGCTGCACACCCACCTATACAGGGGAAAAGTTAAAGCTTTAGAGCTCTTTGTTTTATGTCTCATAATGATTTTTTTCCTGATAAAGCATAAGTTTGACCGCATTAATAAGGGTAACTCTGTTAAATTGTCCACTTTAACTTTGAAATTTACTTTTCTTCCCACTTTATGTCCGTGGCTTCATTTCTGGGACGAGGCTCTTTGGTTTGCAAGTAAGAGAAACCCACTCAAGTTAGCTTTAATAACAATAGGAAATTTATTATAAAACTAAAAGTGTGGCTCATGGACCTCAGAGGAAGGGAGTGAAATCAGTCTTCCAAAGAAGAGTTCTAAAAAGACATCAGGAATTAAGGCAGCTCCTCTGTAATCCCTCTGATTATTCTTCCTTCTTATTATTTGTTTGCCCTCTCACTCTCCTTCCTCCTTCATTTTTGGGAGTCATGGAGTCTTTCAAATCTGATTAATTCTATGTGTCTTAAATTCTACTTTCTCTGTCTAAAGTCTTTCCCTGCTCCCCTTTTATGTGGGGAAAATGCCTGCTGAACTGCTTTGAAGTTTGCAAGTTTCAGTTTAAGGAATAGCCAAAACTGACTAGTATTTATGAATCTTTATTAAAAATTCCTTTTCTGTCCAGGTGTCCAAACCAAGTGCAGATAGCTTTGTCCAGGATAATGAAATCACCCAGAACAATCAGAGCTGCTAGCAGCCTCACTGGAAGCTTGGCATCTGGGGAGTAAGTTGGTATATGGTACATTGTTGGAACACAGGCTCAGACGGAACAGAAACTTTCAGCAAGTAACAGCCTTATTACTTACATATCACATAGGGTCCAAAAGAGCAGGCAAAGAGGTCCCATCATGGTCAGTCTCTCAGGGAGGCCAACTGCTCAGGTCAGTGTTGGTGGATGGCAGCTTTGCATGCCCCACTTGGTATGGGAGAGGAGAGACCTTATGCTATTTTAGTATTGAGTTTTTACACACCCCAGGAGTAAGGAGGAACTGATAAGCAGCTGGAACTGCCTGTTCCCAGCCTCTGGGTTTAAGGTATGTCTACGCCTTTTCATTAGAGTTAACATCTTCCCCAAATGCGGAATGGAATCATCCATGCACAGTAGAACTGCGGGGAGAGAGTAAGTGAGGGCTGGAAGTTGACAGCTATGTGGGTCTCTGACTTCCCCAACAGCAGCCAATCGAATTGGTCTCTATTAGTCGATCTAAAGATATGCTTTTTCAGCATATCCAAAATATAAGCACCCTAGCCCGTGAGTTAAAGAAGAAGAAGAAAGGTGAAATAATCACTGGACTGTTATATTCAACAAGGATATTGGTGCAAGTCATTTTCAGACCCCGAATTCATACAACAAAGATAGGTTTTAGCATCTTTGGGAAGAATTAGTAACTAAGAACCCTATCAAAATAGAGGGCTAGTGTGTTTATTAGAGACCTTGTCATCCTCATACGGATATAGATGCCGAAGAAGTGTAGGGAAAGTAGACAATAGTTGCTTCTTTTTCACGTGCCTTGCACTATAGGTAAGATTTGACATATTACACACAGCTGATATGTGAAGAAACCCTTTCAGTTAGTTTAGAGTTAGGTGCTAGGTAGTGGTATAGGAATTATCAGGGCTACTAGAAATCAGAGGAAGCGATAATTAATGTAGGTTGTATTAGTGACTGTTTTAGCTTGCTAAGAGATACTGAGAGCAATATACCAGAAATGGGTTTTATAATGGGAATTTATTAGGTTAAAAGCTTACAGTTCTGAGGTTTGTGAAAATGTCCAAATCAAGGTATAATCAGAGATATTGTCTCACTGAGGGTTGACTACTGGTGATCCTGGACTCCCTCCACGTGGCAAGGCACAGGGAGGCATCTGCTTCTCTTTCAGGTCTTGTTGCTCCAGCTTCTGCCTGCTCCAACTATGGCTTCCTCTCTCCTGGGTTCCTCTCTGAGCTCCTGGGATCCTTCTCTCTGTGTCTGCAGCTTTCTTTCTGTGTCTACTGCCTTCAGTCCTCCCTTTGTAAAGGACTCTAGCAAGAGGACCAAAACCCACCTAGGTCATGCCTCCAATCAGGGGCCCCAACCCAATCTAAGCCAACTGAAGGGTCCCTCACCCACAGGAAGGGATTAACTTCAAGAACGTGATCTTTTCTGGGATCCACAAAAAGCTCCCAACTGTCACAGTGACCAAAAGCCTCGTGTTGCAGACTGGATTTTATACAGATCTTTTAAGGATAGTATTGACAATGCAAGAAAGGAATTGGGGAAGGGGAAACAACACAAACAGAATTACAGGGGTGGGAACAAGAATTGTTTGGAGAATGACTTAAAAAGACAATAAGTCAATGTCAGGGAAAATGTTAATAGGGCAAGCCTGTTGTCAAATATAAATGCTGTTTACACAAGCAGATGTTTAAATTGATTCTTTCCTAAAACATCCATTAAAAAATCTCCTTTGTCTTATCAGATTAGTGTTACAAATGGTTAATGATATCCAAGTGTCAAAATCTATACATATATAAAATGTTACCAATATTATTTCTATTATTAGCAATAGAAGTCTGGGAAAGGATAAACGTTTTCATAATTTTCAGCATGGGATTTTGATATATTTCAGTTACTAAAATACATTTAACTTTATATTATAATCTCTAGAAAAAATTATAGATGGATTTATTAAACAAAGAGTTGGGAAGCACTTAGAAAATAATTTAGCTCTCACAGAACAAGTCAAGTTATTCTCATGTTTAATGAGATTACTAGATAGGAAGACAAAAAAATGCCATAAACACAATGCACCTTGATCACATCAAATAACTGATGGTGATATAACATCATTTAGATGAGTGTATCAATCTTAGTTGTATGCAAGAGAATCTAATTCTAGCTGATTAAAAAGCAAAAAAAAAAAAAAATTAAAGCAATGGTTACCCTAAGCATAGTGGATTAAGAAGGAAAGTACTTTTTCCAAAAGGTTACGGCATAAATTACAGTTATTGGGAGAGCCAAGGAAGTTCTGGTGCCAAGCACCTAGCCCAAAGCCAAGAACTGAGCTAGTTTTCTTGGAAAATCCCTCTCACCATCAGCACCTGCATCACCACTGCTCATGTGATAGAGTCCTCCAAATTTTAGTTTGGAAATGCAATAATATCTAGTGGTTAAGAATATGAGCTTTGACATGAGATTGTTCAGGCTTTAAATCTCCTTGGTAGTCATGTAGCCTTGGTCAAACTTTGGTTCCTTGTCTGTAGAATATGAAAAAAAAAAATCCAAGTATCATGATTGTTATAAATAAATCAAGCTGCTTACGATAGGTACCTACCACCTAATAAGCAACCAGGGAATGGTGGTACTAGCAGTGTAGTTGTTAAGTTGCCTGCTTTTGAACAGCAGAGAGGCATGGCTGTGGAAAAATACCTTGGGCAATACTAATGCACACTTCCAGTCTGTAGATAAAGGACACTAAACCCATTATGCACCGCCTTGTTTAGGTAATTTACATAGCACCTTGTCCAGTTCTGGTTGTAATATTTTAAAAGAAATTTCAAAATCTGGATATTTAGTATTTGATATTTGAAAAAATGTCATTGTGGAAATAGAAAAAAATACTTAAACTGCACAGTTCCAAACATGAGAGTGCAAACTGAGTTGGAATTATAGGAATAGATAGATCTCACATTAATATTTTTAAAACCTCCCAATAATATGAATACAGGGTGCTCTTTTGTTTCCAGAAAAGACTAGAGTGACTTTCTTTGAAGCATTGAGAACCACAGTCATCTTCAAGCCAAAGATAAATGAGTATTTTCAGAGATACTATGGAACTGCCTACATTTTATGGGAATGTAGAGGCCCCTGGGAACTAATGCCATGCTGAATGAATGGTGTAAGAATGTTCACCTACACTGAGAAACAGGTTATTCAAGTTAACTTTGAAGATAATGAGAAGATCCATGGAGCAAATTGCCAGTAACCCACAGAGTCTACTTATATTAAAAATTCTACTTTGTAATGCATCAAATGTCCTTTCTCTTACTTAGAAATTTCTATTAATGTTGTAGGAAATATAATGACAAAATAAAGTTACCCTAAAAATCTTTGTTGATTAGGTAGCCTGCTTTGGCGTTTTTATGTTAACAGGAATGAAAGACAATTTTATGAATATTTTATACACAGAAAAAGAGCAACAGTGACTCTTTCAGCTGCCCCATAAAAACAGAAACTAATGTCAGCAATTGAGTGAAAATAATTGAGGCATTTAAAGTTAGGAACAATTTATAAAAGTTGAAATTCATACTAAATTTTGCTATTCTCAAATTGCACAATAATGGTGTACCTTAAGGAATAAAAAAATGGACTAATAAAGGAACTTTTATTTTTGCAGTGAACTTCTAAAATAAGACAAATTCTTTCATGTGAAAAAAATTCTTGTTTCAAAGCGGTGCTATAAAGACTGTTTCTTAATTCCAAGGCAAGCAATGGGTAGTATGAAATTAGCATTGTATTGACTTTTTTTTTTCATTGCATTGATTTTTTAAACAATTTCCCTTTCATGAGGAGAAAACATTCATGAAGTTGTTTAGGCATAGATGAAACCTGCTTTTCTCTAACCTTTTTTATAAAGGAATATACTTAAATCTAAAAACAGTTGGTTAAATTTCAGAATAAACACACAAGTTTCATCTACCAATCTGCTAATTAGGAGAGGTGTCGTCTCTACAAACGAGAAGCAAAGATTACAGAAGTTTGAGGAATGATGAAGTACTGAAGTATTGAGAGAAAGAGCTAATAGTGTATGGAGTCTGGGTATTGAATTGTCCACTCAGAAACTGTTTGACCTTAGATAATTTGCCTACATTTTTTCCAGCATTGTTTTCTTCTCCTGGAAAAATGGAAAATCTACTCCTATCCTATCCCATCCCACCCCATCCCATCCCATGCCATCCCATCCCATCCTATTTATTGCTATAAGATGTATATTGTGACTCACCAGGCATGAGTATGAGCTATCGTTTTTATTATCAGGCATCGTAGTGGTATTATTACTACTGTTACTCTGCTCCCTAAATGAAGCCTCAGAGGTGCATGGTAGTTTAGTGAAGCAATTTTCTGAAACTGTTTTCTATGTTAGGAACATAAATGTTCAGAAATTCAGACAGTTCAAAGTGAAAAAAGCAATTTATTAAATTTGCCAAAGTTAAATTCAAACCTAGCATTAACTTTAGTTGATCTCATATGTCCTGACCAATAATTATTCATGAGAGAACATAAAAATAAATAGAATAATAATTTGCTGATTGCTTACTTGTGATGATTCCTTATATGCATTCTTTCCAGCTCCTCAACAGCCTGAAAGAATGATGTTGCTATCCTCATCTTTGAGAGGAGGAAACAGGTTCAGAGTAGCTGTGAACTGCTCTAAACATTATAGCAAGCAAGGGGCAGAACTGAATATTACTACAAATCTGTGTCACTTCAAAATTTAGTTTTGCCTTTTCCTGACTCCAAGTTCTATGCAAGATACTATATTAGTCCATGGCTTTTCTTCTCATAACTACATAGACGCAGGCATGGAAAACACATGATTCTTCTCTTATGCTCCATGTCTTCCTGTCCTTGAAGACATCTGCAATCATATTTGGATCTGGACAAAGCTGCCTGCTTCCCACTCTTTTTCTAACTTCCCATAAGAAAAGAGAAAGGTAATACAAAAACTAATTCTTATTCTGTGGCAACTTCTATAGCCCCCAAAGCTAGGATCCTAAATGCTTTGGTCCTAAAGATAAGGTGTTAACCATTAAAACTATCTATTGATAAGTCTCTCAAGCCTCAAGGAACAGAAATTTGGAAGAGTGAAGAAAGAGGGGATAATCATAGAAAGCAACCCAGAGAAGAAGAAGGATATAAAGAAGACATAGACATGCCACCTAAAAGAAAAAATAAATAAATCTTAGGCTGGCAGAGGAAAGGAGGAGAGGAAGAGAAAATAAAGAGGACCCTATCGTGAGTGACAACCAATAAATAGAGCCATAGATCGCCCACTCTCTATTGGCATGCGACAGGGATAATCTGCAAGGATAATTGTTTTGTTGTATTTTTTATTACATTAATCAATCAAATAAGTAAATTTTTCTGAACTGACGATTGGTCACTATTCTTATCATATCACAATTCAAATCAGTTATTTTGTTCTTGTGCTACACATCTATTTCTATATCTACCAATATGTGTTCACAGGAATGTGAACTTTGTTTACTTTGATCATAGAATCAATGTATTTTTAAAGTATTCATAATTGCTTTTGATTTAACAGTCAAAAATTATTAATTACTTGTAAAAGTCACATACATGAACATGGAAATATTTTGTTTTAAAAACGTGGACCTCTGTTTCAGATTAAGCAAATATCAGTCAGGCAAAGTTAAATCAGTTTTCTTTCAATCATCACATAAGTTGCAAAGACAAGCAGAAGTATCTTTCTTTTCTATATTTGGTGTCATCAAGATGCTCCAATTGACTGAATATATTATGTTAGCACCGAATATTGTTGGCAAGAGATTTATACGACAACCTCCGCATTCTTCACCCGGCCATCTGTCTTTCTTCGTCCTTAGTCACTAGGAAAAAAAAATATATTTTTTTGCAACACCCATATCAAGCTAACCTAATGACAGATTCCCATTGACTTCAGAGAATACTCAGCATTTGGATCCATACCCAGAGAGATGTGAAAATGATTCATAGAACTATGTAAATGAGGTAGCGTCACCATTGGGAGCAGATACAGGTGCCTTCACTCTTCCACACTCTGGATTCCAGTGAACTGAGGCCAAACATTCTCATGTACTGAAACACATTACAAAATAAACTATTGTTAAGAGTGGATTGGAAGTACCAACTGATTCTCAATGATGTACCCTGGTAGTTATGTTTCATATATCATCCATTTGATTTGACAGCAGATGCATACTGCAAATCAAGTATGTCCTTGTAAGTTTGTCAATCATTAAAATTGTCACTGGCCTAAATAGCCATGATTTAATCACAACCAACACATTGGCCTTATTCTCACTTAACAGCTTTCTCTGCTCTTTTGAACATCTTCATTTTCTAAACAAATTACTACTTTGCATATTTTCAACATTTAAGACATAGGCCATACACCATCAATAATAGTTTCTCATATGGGATTTATAATTATTTTAGATCCATTCAGTCACAAGCAAGTCACTGAATTCCATCTATATTGTTTTGCTGTACTAAGGCTAATGTGTAGTATCGGCTCTCAAGCAAATTTCACCACCTTGAATAAGGAATATATATTTCAAATGAGCATATTTTTCTCACTAAGTGAACTGGACACTCCTTGAGAGCAGAGATCATGTCTTCTTTGATAATAGAAGTTGCTGCATATTCAGTATCTCTCAAGAGCTTGTTCAGAATCTCAGGTGCCGTCCTCATGCTGATGGTGAAAAGCGTAAGTTGGTCATGTGAATGGCCACATCTAGAAACACCTTCTCTCCAGCCATACCCATGTCATTGTGTTCTTTCTTATCCATAATGAGTAATGGAAGTAATTTGAGGATAGACAACAATTTTATTCATCTTTATTTCCCTCTAGGATCTAACACAGTACTTGGTACATAGAAGAAAATATTAAAGAAACACGTCTTAACTAAGGAGGGAAGACAATTGATTCAAGCCTCTAAATGGCTACCCCTGAAACCCCTGTAGTCTACAGGAAATCGTTTTTGTGATTCTGTCATATTTCTCTTTGTATTACATTACTCTACATGGCAACACCTTCTCTTGTTTTTTTCCCTCTTGAGCTGAAGCATTTGATCAAAAGAGCTATAATTACACACAAATATTTATCATCCTGACAAAAGAACATTACTATTCTATTCAGACAGCAACCTTTGTAGCTGAGAGTTACAATGGAGTTCTGCAAAAATAGTTCCAGTCAAAGCATTTGTGGATTTATTGGAAATACTTTCAAAATGGCTCCATTGGTATATGGAATAGTGATAATTGTTGGACAAAGCATTTATGGTTTTCTGCAGTCTCAACTACTTTAGAGAACTTAGTAATCACCCAAAGTTACTCCTTATGAATGATTGCAGCTTTCTTTCGGGCATTCAATGCAAGCCTCATTGATTCTCTTCGTGATTTATTAAGCCAGGGCACTTTTGTGGTTAAGCGACAGAATTTAGATTTCACTGTAATATCGTTTGTAATGGTTTTTAAAAAGCTTTATGGAAGAATTTGAAGATATATATTGCCTAAATTAAGTATGTACTTATTCAAACAAATGTGACTTGTTTTCAAACAATTTCAAAACTGTTCCTAGCTGATGCTTGCATCAGAGATAGATATGTTGGACTTTAGTGTATGCTTAAAACATTTATGCAGTCACAGTACCTAAATTTTGTGTGTTATCTTATCTAGTACTTGGTTTCAAATACAACAGCCCAGTCAATAATGGCCAAGACCTGGCAAAGAGGTTAGATAAAATATTCAGAAAAGACTCAAGGAGATGGGCAGTCATCCTCAGAGAGGAATATCGCTTAAGGATTTTGCTAATTGGCCTCAGAGGGGATCTTGGAGCCATGAGTAAAGCTTCTGCTATAGAGAACAATCACAAGAAAGGAACTCTAACCCTGGATGGACGCAGAACATGGAAATAGCAGACCTTGATTCCATTAGAACTCAAATATTACACAGAGAACTAAGAAGCATGGCAAATCGTATGCAGATAGTACAGGGTTGCAATAATTAGAAATGCATAAGGGAGGTCCCTGGCCATAGTCAGTGAAAAGCCCTATTAGTAGGCCTGCTGTATTAAATCATACTAGGATCAGAAACCTGGCTGACTTGATCCCAAAGAAAGTAGTAACCTACCGATTTTTTGGCCTACTTAAGGGTTTCTGTAGAAGTATAAACTTATATAAGGAACTTAAATCACTCCAACTTCAAGAATCAGGAAGAGGGCTGCGGGAGCACAGAGCCTAGCATAGCCCTGCATTCATTGCATTTGCAGCCTCTTCTTTCCCTATGGACTCCGTGAAAGTAGTAGTAACATAAGGCATTTAACATAGAGGAAAAGAAAAGTATAAGACTTTAGTGGCTATCTAGAACATTTTGCATGAATGTAAAGACCTTTAATTTGTGGTGTGTTTTGCTTTTTGTAGGAAAAATGCAATGGAAGCATGAATTTCATGGCCTTTCCAAAAAGATAGAATATTGGATAGAGAAATATTTATACCAGACATAGAAGATTGATAGAAGAGTTGACATTTCCACTGTGCTTTAGTTATCAAGGGATTTAGCCCACTCCCTGGAAGGAGGAAGGGCGGTCGGGGTAGGGGTGGGGGAGAGAAAAAGAGAGAGGGAGAGTCTTGTATTTTTTTCTCCCCTTTAAATATGCATTACTTATTATACTAATCACTCTTTCATTTACTGTTACATTTTTTTTTTTCTTTCAAATACCTTTGGGTATGGAAGGAACAGTAAGAGAAAATAGAAAATAATGCTATGGAAAAAGGATCAATTTCTGCATTAGTGAAATTATCCCCCCTTTTCTCTTCTTCATCCTTCCCCACCTCCCATAATAATTTAAACTTGAAAAATCAATCCACAATTGCAAATCTGCACATTGGTCCTTTATCTCTCTGGTATGAAGGAATCAGTGTGTGGTATGAGCATATAATTCAGAAATAAGATTTCTGAA
>PVKH010008115.1:0-19711 GCA_004027955.1 Chaetophractus vellerosus | reverse complement strand
GCCCTGCCCGTGGCGGCTTTTGCCTGTCCGTGGCAGCTTTTTGCCCTGCCCACGGCGGCTCCGGCCCGCCCATGGCGGCTTGCCATTCTCAAGGCGGTCTGCCCGCTAGGAGAGGTCCCCGGGAACCGAACCCAGGGCCTCCCATGTGGTTTCCCAGCGAGCTCTTTATCCACTGAGCTATCTAGCCGGGCCCAATCCTGCATTCTTTCCATGGCCTGTTTACTGGTGCTGCTGTCCCACCATGGGGCAGCCGGGTGCCAGCCTGGAATGGGAGGGTGGGCAGGATGGGGAAGGGGGGCAGGCCCCTGGGCTTCTGGAGGCCTGGGTGCTACTTGGCAGTCTTTATAGTCACACAGAACAGAATCTGGGGATGTCTCCTCTGATGATGATTATAAAGGTCAACCTAAAAACGGATCTATGGTAATGTAAAATTAGACAGTGGTTGAAGCTTTGGGGTAGGGTTTGGCAGGAAAGGGTTATGAGGGAAGTTTCTGGGGAGATGGAAATACTCTATGACTTGGATGGTGGTTGTACCTAAATTGTCAAAAATCATCAAACTATGTACATTTTATTGGAAGTTAATTATAATGGTATCACTTTTTGCTATACTTCAATCAATTTTATTAAAAAATTGTGCAGGCTTGCCTTTGGGGGCCATTTAAGCTCAATAAGGAGCTCATCTCCTTCTGTAGCTCTGTTTACAGCATCCCTGGGGTGGGGTGCAGGGGTCCTGGCATGGAAGCTCCACTGGCATCTGCTCTCAGGTGTGTATATCCTTACACACACAAATACACACATGCACACTTAAACCCAGATGTGAGGAAACAGGTAGTGGAAAGGCTGGGGAGCAAAGGACACGAGCAGCTGAGTCCCCAAGGTATGGAAGCTGGTGTTCCAGCCTCCTGTTTGCCCCATAGAGCTGGGCACTGTTGAGGGCACAGCGGAATGTGGGGTGGGGGTGGAGAAGGATGCTGCAGCTGGAGCAAACTGGCTGTCACCCCAAATTCACTGCCCCCCCTGGCCATTTTCCGGGGCCTCCCCCTCCTGGGAGCCCTCCAGAAACGCTGCTGGGCTGAATCAGCTCTCTGTCCTAAGCCTGGGGCATTCATCCACAAATTGAGATGCAGGAGCTGAGTCAGAGGACAGGGGAAGCATCAAGGACGTGAGGGAGAGCACGCTGGAGTGGCCCACCCTCCCGCCCTCCCAGGCCCCGGAGCAGTCCTGCCCTGACTGGGGCTGCCCCAGCAGGCCCTCCACAACAGCCCATGTCCCCATGGGTGCCTGCATGCCCCCCTGCCCCCCCTGCAGGCTGCCCACTGGGACAGAGGAAAAGACCCTGGCTCGGGCTGAGGAAGATCTAGTGCAGGGGGGACCTTGAGCTCTCAGGGTTTTAAAATCTGTTCTTGGTGTTATATATATATATCTCCACACGAAATGATAACTAATTTTGGGGTTATCTGCTGTGCTGGTTTATCCAGATCATTTATTCATTTATTTATCCAGCAAAGTATTAATAGAAATGTATTACATACAATGCCCTGTATTAGGCACTTGGATTGGATACAAAGATGGATAATATAATTTCCATCCTCATGGTGTTTACAACCCAATTAGGGAGACAGATAGGTAACCACGCACAATTTTAAAAGAAAGAAGGAAATTGGTGCAAGCACGTTGTTAGCAAGCAGCAATAGAAGCCCAGAATGAGGGTTCATTCTAGCTGGGGGGGTTTAGGGAGAGGTGGGAGAAGAGAGATGGGTAGCATTTATCTGAGCCTTGAAAGCAGCATGGGCCAAGTGAGAAGAGCATGAGGACAGGTGAAGAGTTTGAAAGAGCACCTTGTGCTCTGAAATAGCTGCACCTCTGGAAATGGGTCAGCGCCTGGCTGAGGACCTGGGTAGGCCAGGCCTTAGAACAGATGCGATCTCGTGACCCCACCTCCCTCTTGGTTGGTTGCATCAGGCTGGGCACTGCTCCAAGTCCCATCCAAGAGGTGGCCTGGCAAGAACGCTCTGCCCCAAAGGAATATGAGGAATAACCGGATCGAAAGATCTTTGCCTTGGGGGATTTTGGTATAGAGATGGGGGATAAAGGCTGTTGGCTGGTGGTGAGAATAGAAGGAAAAAGGCACAGAAAGATGCAGGAAAAGAGAGCCGAGGAGGTTACAGGTGGCCTAGGCTGTGAGTCCCTCAATGGTGCCCCTATCTCTAGGAGCTCTTCCCCTGCTGTCTACCTTGATCTTCCTGGTGGCTCTTCCTGGCCCTTGACAGGAGGCCTTGCCACACGGTCAAGGTTCACTTTACCTGATTTCCGGGTCCACCCTAACCTGGCCTTCTCATGCCCACTACAAGAGGCAACCTGACCTTTACAGTGAACCTTGTAAGGAAACGAGTAACTTGACGGGCAAGAAGAGAAGCTAGATTATAGTTTATGGGTAGCGGGGCGCTTGGAAGATTTTTGAGCTGTTCTAGAAGATTCCCCTGGCAGCAACGTGGAGAACAGGATGGAGCAGAGCAAGGCTGGCAGCAGGGCCAGAAGCCAGGAGCTCTCCCAGGCCTCAGCAGAGATGACCTCAGACCAGGTGGTGGCTGTGGGGTGGAAAGAAGATGGACTTCAGCGACCTGGAGGATGTAGGACAGCCAGACTTGGTGATACATGGGTGGGGAATTGGGGTTGAGAGGAAACAAGTGATTCCAGGTTCAGAAACATGAGGAGGAACAGGTTTGGGGAGCAAGAATGGATGCTTGAGTTGGAGGACCTTATAAGACACTCAGGTGGAGACAGCGAGGGACACAGGGGAGGTCTGGGTCAGACTTCTCAACCAAAGCAACCCACATAAGCAGGTAAGGAGAGAAGGGAGGAGAGAGAGGACCAAGAGTCCAGCTCAGAGGAACCTAGTCCCCTGCCTATCAGTGGATAATGGAGGGTTATCTGGAAGAAGGGAGAAGCGGGGAAAGAAGGTCGGCACGCACTCTTACTCCTTGCCATCCCAGAAGGCAGCCTATGGGGGAAGGGCACTCCAGGGAAGCTGGGGGCCAGCAGGAAGGTGAGGGGTGTGTGGGTTCTTGAGAAGGGTGCTGAGTGGAGCGGGGGGGGGGGCAGGAAAGCGCCCTACCCACCCCAGCAGTGTGCCTAGGATGGTTGTATAGACCCCCATTGTCTCCAGAGAGGAGATCCCCCTCGCATCTACATCCGTGAGGTCTGCCCTGAGCCTGGCCCAGGACATAGGACCATGGCAGGTCTAATTCTCTGACTGCAGAGTCGGCCAGTGGGGGTGCAGTGGTGGCTTGCCAGGCTTCCAGGCCACAGCATGGCAGGAAGCTGACTGTCAACCACAAAGTATGACCAACCTCTCAGGAGGGTGAGGCAAGGCCTCTGAGGGATCCTGGCTGGACACTCCTCATCCCCCATCTTGGGACTTGAAAAGGGCATTCCAAAGGGTTGGGGCACAAAGGCACCGCAAGTGAGTGAGATAACCCAGTAAAAACAAGGGCAGGAGACTTGAACAGTAACTTCGTGAACAGCAAGGACATCCAAATGGCCAATGTTCATGTGAAAAGCTGTTCAACAGGCCTGCCCCTAAAATTCCCGAAGGCCAGAGTCCATAAGTCCAGTGGCAGCCTACTTACCATAAGTCTCAATATTTGAAAGTTATAAATCGAGTTAACAAATGCTAAGTAAAATGTATTCTGTCCTCCAGCCTTCACAAATACATTCATGGTGACCTGGATGGCCGGGTTCAAATTTAGTATTTGCAGCTTCCTGGGAGTTCCATGTCTGAATGTGGTGGTTTGCTAGGACAGGCCCCCAGCCCTTGGCCCCACTCCACACTTTCTCTTCCTATCTCCAGCTCCTTCCTGTACTGCAAAGGGTCTCACAAGATGATCATATGTGGGGACACTCCAGCTTACATGACCAAGCTCTACCCATACTCCAGCAAGTTTCTGCCCTTTGCCTGGGGAAGTGGCCCATTGCAGGCCTTGGGAACATTTGGGCCAGGAAATCCAGAGTCCTAAGCACCTGGAACATTGTCCAGAAAGGAGAGGGAGGGGTGTGGCTTCTAGGCGAGCCCCTTGGACTCTTTGCCCCACACAGACGGTCTTGGCTGAAGGAGAGTTGGATTGGGGCCCTATGGCCAGAATTTAAGGGCAGTACTCAGGGGATAAAGTCAGGACTCCCCCAGCCCCTCATCCTGCTTCTGTAATTCCAAGGTACCCCCCACCTCAAATTAGCTCTCTGTTTTGGTCTGAGTTTTAGGTGCCTCAAGAGTACCAGCTGATACCTACTGCTTAAAGAACTCTTGCTATAGCTAAATTCTGTGGTAACTGGAATTGTCATCCACTGCTGATAAGAGTGCAAAGTGATAGATTCTATTGGAAAATTGGCAATGTCTTCTAAAGTTGATGGACACAGACCTTATGATACAGCGATTCCACTGCTGAGGAGATATTTACCTAACAGAAATGCATGTGTATATGTTCACTAAAAGAATGTACAAGAATGTTCATAGCGGCACTCTTAGTAATTGCCCCAATCTGAAAACAACCTAACTGTTCATTAAATGGTACAATGAAGATGTAAATTGTAGTATATAAATGTACTACAGCTACTTGCAAGAACATGGATGTATCTTCCCAATATGATGTTGTATGAAAGAAGCCAGCTACAAAAGAATACATACTGCATGATTCCATTCATATAAAGTTCAAAACAGAAAGAATTAACCAAGAGCGTTAGGGGTCAGGATAGTGGCTGCCTTTGGGGAGGCGGGGAGGGGGGAAACTGGCTGGGGAGGGATCCAAGGGAGGCTTCTGCGGTACTGCTCGTGTTAGATTGCTTGACATGGGTAGGGGTTTATGAGTGTGCACTTTGTGACAATGCTTTGAGCTGCACAATTATGATTTGTGCACTTTCTAAAGGTGTATATGATATCAATAAAAAGTCAAAAGAAATAACTATGCCTTAGAAACAAAACAAATAAATAAGCAAAAATTGATCGTACTTTCATCTTCTCTGAGCATAACCGCTTTCCCTACTTTATTTGATCCCAACAGTAGCCTTTTAAGGTAACCAGGATTGGTGGCCTCCCCACTTTGTGAAGGGCAACCAAAGGCCACATAGAATCTTGGTGTCACATCTCTAGCCTTCCAGCCTTGTGCTCTTTCCACAGCTCAGCCAGAGGAAAAGCTGACAAAGCTAGAAGGCCATCTCGGCAGGGTTTGGTTTAATGCCATGACGTTAGAGCCAGGGCTAGAACTAGGGGCTGGAAGGGGAAGGTCAAGGGAGGCTCCATGGAGGAGGTGGGATTGGAGATGGGATGGAACTTGGATAGTCAGAGAAGGCATTTCTGATGGAGGGGCCCTGTAAATGGCCAGAAGCAGCCCACATAGGACAAAAAGAAGAGAGGCCATGAAGAATGGAGGGTCGAAAGCATGAACCCTTTGGGTTTGTGTCTCGACTCTGCTGCTTGCTAAGTGTGTGAACTTGGGCAGTCATTGAACGTGGCTGAGCCTTGGTTCTCTTATCTGAAAACTGGAACTAATCACATAAGTAGCACATAAGATCATTGTGATCAATAGATGAGATAAGGGAAACAAATACATGGGTGCATGCGTGTTGTTTAGTAAATAGGTAATGGAGGTAAAGTGTTAGCATAGGGCCCATGCCCCATACAAGTCCTGCATACGCCCCAGGACTGTGGATGTGATGGGCTTCACTCCTGTGATTAGATTCTGTTATATGGCACAGTTGACTAAAAACAAAGAAAGATTATCCGGATTGACCTGACCTAATCATGTGAGCCCTTTAAAAGTAAAGGGTTTTCTCTGGCTGGTGGCAGAAGAGGAAGTCAGAGAGATTTGATGCATGGAAGGAAGTAGCTGAGGTTCTCCAAGGCCAAGATGGAGGGGGCCGCGGGGTGAGGACTTGAGAGCAGCCTCTAGTCGGTTAACTGGCAGCTATGACTCTTGTGTCTTCTCACTCCTAAATTGCAGTTTAAAAAATAACACACTCATGTTTTTGAAACATCTTAAAAAAAACGTATTCTTTTAATGTGGTATTTCCCCCTCAAAACTGTTATTAAATATTGCAATTAGTGGTAGAACAGAATAAAAGACTTATAACAGTAGTCATTACAATATTGTTATTTTCCAATTATCATCGTCATTGCCAAGGCCCCTGTGACCCACTCTATCCAGGACTAATTGTGTAACTTAATTTCTCTGAGCCTCATTTGCTCGTTTTTAAAGACTCAATGAAAGCTCCTCTACTAGGTTGTTAGGAGGTAAAAACATTACTTAACTCTAAATCCCTATTCAAATGTTAGTCCAATAAATTTAAAAGTGCTGGGCTGGGCACTAACCTGACAGCTTGGCCTGGGTGGCAGGGTGGGGGAAGCCCAGGTGACAAGCTGAGAGGGGGGTTGGCTCCAACAGATGCCTCCTGCAGCCCTACTGCAGGGGTGGGGAGTAGGGGGTGGGGGGTGGAAGCCAATGAGGACCAGGTAGGCAGGAGCCTTGGCTGTGGCCTCTGCAGCAGCCCTCAGGCCACAGGGCAGTCCCGTGGCCTTGGCTCGGAGGCCTAACTGGGCACTTGGACTCTGGCAGCGGCCCTGAATTGGGTAACAGGATTCTGTCCCCGCAGCTGTGTCTGCCAACTGTGCTGGCTCAGGGAGGCCAGTGTGGGGGCCAGAGTGGGGAGACTTATTTTTGCTTTAGCCACAGACCCATGGCTGAAAAAAGTTAAATTAAGGTGATTTTGTGATTTTACTGGCATATAAAGAGTTCAACTCACCTGCTTTTTAACGGCAGTGATTAAAGAATATCTTCAGAAGGAACAATGAACCCCTAAATACGTGCTGGTCTGCAGTGAGGCTGGCAAAGTGAGAAGGAGGGTAAGGACTGAGGCTGGAAAGAGAAGAGGTATGAGAAAGGAAGGGAGAAGGGAAAGAGGAAAGGAGAGCCTGGAAGAAGAGCTGGAGGGAGAAAGACAGAGAGAGAGAAAAGTAGGGGAAGGGAGAGAGGAAGAATAGACCAGCTCAAAATAGACCCGCGTGCATCCGAGAGGACACAGAGAAAGACAGATCCCCAAACAGACAGACAGACAGAGAAAAAGAGACTCAGTAGATCTTGAGGGGTGTATCAAAGGAGGTCATGAGGTGATGTGTATTTGGTTGGGACTTCCTTCTGGTTAAGGACTCTTCACGCTCTTCAATTATTCCATTCCCATGGAGGGTCCATTCTCAATGGAATAAACCAAGTAGTCCCTAAAAGAGGAAATTCCCACCTAGCACCCTTCCTTCTCTGTCAAGCCAAAGGGGTATATGTGCTTACAGTGTCCCCACCATCTCCCTAGACAAGGGCAGGAAAAAAGGGTTAATCTGGGCCAGGCCCAGGTAGGCAGCTCCATCCCACCTCCTGGTGAGGACAGTCAAGACAGAGAGCTGTGTCCTTCCAAATAGCTTTCCAGAACAGCAGGATCCCAGGGCCAGCCAGGGCAGACCTGACACCCAGGGCCAGAGGGCAGTTGCTTCACAAGATGAGATTTGAGAAGCGCCAGGGAGACAGCCCTACCCCAAAATATCTCCCCCACTGCCTGTCAGGGCTTTGACCTCCACCTCAAGGTAACAGCCTCAATTGGAGCAGGATCCTACCTGGGGGTCCTCTGCAAAGCTTTCCAAGCCCCAGGTTCCCTATTGGCAAATGAGGATACAGTTCCTTTCCTGCCCATTTCCCAGGGTTGTTGTGAGGACCAACCAGCCAACGCATATGAAAAGTCATGGCCTGAGTTCGAATCCTACTCTGACACTTTGTCCAGGTGGTTCAGGTCCTCTGTTTCCTCACTTATAATATGAGAAAAATATGGTTGTTGCTAGAATGAAGGAAAGTAAAATTTGTAATGACCTGACACCTAGTTGGTGGTCAGCAAAAGTAGTTAGGAATGTTCTCCAGTATAGCTTTTAAACTAAAAAATTATTACGATTGCTTTGTATGTAGGGACCAACATCACTCTCTGGACCCAAACGCATATTTTCCTTGGAGTGAAGCACACCTAACCTGTCGTTTACACCTTTTCACAAATATTTTCCTGTAGGACAGGCAGCTGAGAACAAGTTTCTGATGGGCTACTACAATATAGGATGGGTAAGGTTTGGTAAAGAAAGATAGGCAAGAAATTGGTCCACGGTTGCGGCACTGCCTAGGATCATCCAAGCAAATGGCCAATTCTCCATCTTGCAAATTCTTAACATGTTCTTTAAGACCCAACCCAAATGTCTCCTTCTCAGTGACACTTTCCCTAATCAGAGATAGTTACTTTTTTGGGCCCCATTGCTCTTAGTCCATAACTGTTCTTTTGCATTTGTCACATTTCATTGTAAATGTTAGCTGCCTCTCCTACCGACTGTGGATTCTTTGAGAGCAGGGACTGCACCATATTCAACTCTGAATCACCAGTCCCTGGCTTAGTGCCTGGCCTAGAAAGGCACTCAACGTTTATTGAATAAATGCCCGGTTTTGTCCTGCACACTGAGACCAGAAAACAGAAATATTTAACCATTGAAAGAATCTCCCTCCTCATCATCAAAAGATGAAAATTAACACTCCCTACTTCATACCCTCCACTCACTTCTCTCTCCAGGCGCAACTAGTTTCAACAACTTTACTTTATTTGGTATTTATTTCTTCTCAAAACAACATGCTGATAAATGAAATTGAGAACAAGAAAACAATAGAGAGAATCAACAAAACCAAAAGTTGGTTCTTTGAGAAGATCAACAAAACTGACACATCCTTAGCTAGACTGACAGAAAAAAAGAGAGAAGACACAAATAAATACAATCAGAAATGAGAGGGGGGACATTAACACTGACCCCGCAGAAACAAGAGAGATCATAAGAGGATACTATGAACAACTGTATGCCAAAATACTAGACAATGTAGAGGAGATGGACAATTTCCTAGTAACACACAAACCATCTACACTGACCCTAGAAGAAACAGAAGACCTCAACAAACCAATCACAAGTGAAGAGATTGAAACAGTCATCAAAAACCTCCTAAAGATGAAAAGCCCAGGACCAGATGGTTTCACAGGTGAAGTTTACCAATCATTCAAAGATGATCTAATACCAATCTTGCTCAAGCTCTTCCAAAAAATTGAACAGGAAAGAACACTAACCAAACTTATTCTATGAAGCCAACATCACCCTAATACCAAAACCAGATAAAGATACTACAAAGAAAAAAAAAAAAGAAAAAATTAAATTACAGACCAGTATCTCTAATGAATATAAATGCAAAAATCCTCAACAAAATACTTGCAAACAGGATCTAGAATCTAAAAGCACATTAAAAGAATTATACACCATGATCAAGTAGGTTTTATCCCAGGTGTGCAATGGTGGTTCAACACAAGGAAATCAATTAGTGTAATAAACCATGTTGATAAATTGAAGAAAGAAAATAACATGATCTTCTCAATTGATGCAGAAAAGGCACTTGACAAAATACAGCACCCTTTTTTGATAAAAACACTCCAAAATATAGTAAGAAGGAAGCTTTCTCAATATGGTAAAGTACATATATGAAAAACCTACAGCTAGCATTGTACTCAATGGTGAAAGACTGACAGCTTTCCCGCGGAGATCAGGAACAAGGCAAAATGCCCACTGTCACCATTGTTATTCAATATTATACTAGAGGTTCTAGCTAGAGCAATTAAGTTAGATAAAGAAATAAAAGGCACCTAAGTAGGAAAGGAAGTAAAACTTTCACTATTTGCTGATGATATCATCCCATATCTAGAATCTCCTGAAAAATCCACAACAAAGCTGCTAGAACTAATAGTGTTTCTATATACTACTGATGTGCAATCTGAGGAGGAAATCAGGAAAAAATCCATTTATAATAGCAACTAAACAATCAAATATTTAGGAATAAGCTTAACCAAGGACACAAAGGACTTGTATTCAGAAAACTACAAAACATTGCTAAAAGAAACTGAAGAAATAATGGAAGGACACTCAGTGTTCATGGATTAGAAGAATAAATAGTGTTAAGATGTCAATTCTACCCAAACTGATTTACAGATTCAATGCAATCCAACAAAAATCCCAACAGCCTTTTTTTTTTTTTTTTTTTGCAGAAGTGTAAAAACCAATTACCAAATTTATTTGGAAGGGTAAGGGGTGCCAAATAGCCTAAAAAAAATCTTTAAAAAGAAGAACAAAGTTGGAGGATTCTCACTTCCAGACTTTAAAGCATATTACATAGCTATAGTGGTAAAAAACAGCATGGTGCTGGCATAAAGACAGATTGACCAATGGAACCAAATCAAGAACTCAGAACTAGACCCTCACATCTACTGTCAAGTGATTTTTGACAAGGCTGTCAAGCCCTCCCAGTTGGGACAGAACAGTCTATTCAACAAATGATGCTGGGAGAACTGGATAGCCATATCCAAAAGAAAGAAAACCCCTATCACACCACATACAAAAATTAACTCAATGGATCAAGGACCTAAATATAAAAGCGACTACCATAACATTCCTAGAATTAAATGTAGGAAAACACCTTCAAGATCTTGTGGTAGGTGGTAGTTTCTTAAACCTTACACCCAAAGCATGAGCACCAAAAGAAAAAATAGATAAATGGGACCTCCTCAAAATTCACACTTTTGCACCTCAAAGGACTTGTCAAAAGGATGACAAGGCAGCTGAATCAATGGGAGAAAATATTTGGCAATCACATATCCAATAAGGCTTTAATATCCATGATATACAAAGAGATCATACAACTCAACAAAAAAAAAGACAAACTACCCAATTTAAAAAACAGGCAAAGACTTGAAAAGACAGTCGTCCAAAGAAGAAATACAAATGGCAAAAAAAAAACACTTGAAAACAATGTTCAACATCACTAGTGATTAGGGAAATACAAATCAAAACTACAGTGCGATATCATTTCACACCTATTAGACTGGCTGCTATTAAAAAGCCGGAAAACTTTAAATGTTGGAGAGGATGTCGAGAGATAGGAACGCTTATTCACTGGTGGTGGAAATGTAGAATGGTACAGACACTGTGTAGGACTGTTTGTCAGTTCCTAAGGAAGTTGAATATAGACTTGTCACATGACTTGGCAATATCATTACTAGGTATATATCCAGAACTGAGAGTGGAGACACAAACAGACATCTGCACGCTGGTGTTCATAGCGGCATTATTCACTATTGCTAAAAGTTGGAAACAACCCAGGTGTCTATGAACTAATGAATGGATAAAGAAATTGTGGTATATTCACACGATGGAATATTATGCAGTGGTAAGAAAAAATGAAGTCGTGAAGCATATGACAACATGGATGAGCCTGGAGGACATTATGTTGAGTGAAGCAAGCCAGACACAAAAGGACAAATGCTGCATGGTTGCACTATTATGAAATAAATATATTGTGTAAATTCATGGAGTTACTAATTAGAAAATAGCTCACCAGAAAATAGAAGGAAGGTAGAGACTGGAAAGCTGAGGCTTAATCTGTGCAGGATTGGTTAAAAGGTTCTTCGTAAGTCTTTGTAAATGAATAGAAATGGTGAAAGCATATCATGGTGTTTGTAACTAGCAGTGCAATTGTATGGGTATGACTGCTTGAAAGGGAAAGTCTAAAGGCATGTATATTACTAGAAGGGAAGTGAAACACTGTAACATAGTATTGTATATGACCATAAAAATTCATGTAAAACATGAATATGGGTGATATTACATATATAAGACTGTTTTTGCAAAATATGAATACAAATATACTAGAGAGCAGGAAAAAGAATAGCCGCTATGTATAGCAGGGGAAGCATAGAGAGATTGAGGGGTGATGAGTTTTGTTAGTTTTTTGTTTATTATTGTTATTGGAATAACGAAAGTGCTTTAAGAATGATTGAAGTGATAAATGTACAAATACTTGATTACACTGAATACCATTGATTGTACGCTTTGGATGGATTTATGCTTTATTAACATATGCCAATAAAATTGATTTGTTAAAAAAATAAAATAACCTGCTTATGCTGCTGTTTACTGATCTTCGGTTCTAGATCTTGTCTATTGATTTCCCACTAAGAAAACTTATGATTTAGGTCCCTTTTAACCCCCTGGTCCACATTGTCACGCACATGTGCACTTTTCACTCCTCCATCTTCCCAATACAGTTATAACCTAATTTAGTTAGCTCAATATTTTGTTTACATTTTTATCTCTGTACATTCTAGTTCCAGCTGAGCCACATAGTAAACTATGATGGCTTTTCCTTTCCTGCATAGCATTTGTTCTCTCTGGAATTAATACTTTCTAATTTTTTCTATTGCCTTCATTTTTTAAAGAGCGTATTGCTAATTCAACCTCAAGCTCTCCCTCAGTTGTGTAAATCTCCTCTCAATATTATGTGTTCTATCAATTTCATTGTCTTATGGAATAATCTCCTGAGTCTTCTGTTCTGCTCAAATCTTTGTTTGTCCTCTGCATTTGGCACACAGCTGTTGTATTGGGAAATCCTTTTTCCATCATTCTGGGGATTTCCTTCTCCTCTTCCTTGCATTGAATCCCTTGTTTCCTGGATCCTCTGTTTTCCCAAGTTTCTGAGAAAGGGTGTGTAGGAGATATTTTAAAACTTGCATGCCTAAAAGTGTTTTTATGCTACATTGAAACTTGATTGATGACTAGTCTTGGGTATAAAATTCTATGTTTAAAATAATTTTTCCCTCAGAGTTTTAAAGACATTGCTTCATTGTATTCTGGTCTTACAATGTTGCTTTTGAGAAACCTGAGGTCATTCTGATTCTAAAAGTTTATATGTGACCTCATTTTTCTTCCTCCCTGGAATCTTATGAGATTTTCTCCTTGACAACAATGTTCTGAAATTCATGATGATGTGTGATGTAGGTGGAGCGGGGCGGGGAGCGTTTATTCTAATCCATTGTGCCTACAACTTGAATGGCTCTTTAATCTGGAAACTCATGAGCTTCTCTTGTAGAAAATTTTCTTCTATTGTTTCTTTGATTATTTTTGCCCTTCTCTAATGATCTTGCCTCCTAGTTTCAAGATCTTGTATGACCAGTAGGCTATTGTAGAAGACAATGTATGACTTCCAAAAGGCCAGTCATAAAAGACATTAACACTTCTTCTTTAGTCTTTGGGATCACTTGCTGTGGGGGAAAATACTCCAGTCACCTATGGAGAGGCTCACATGGTAAGGAATTGAGACCATCCATCACCAAACAGCACCAGCTTGCTAGCCATGTGAAGAGCCACCTTGGAAGAAGATCCACCAGCTCCAGTCAAGCCTTAAGAAAAGCATATCCCTAGCCAGCATCCAACTGAACCTCATGAGAAACCTTGAACCAGCACCACTCACCTAAGTCATTCTTTTTTTTAATATACTTTTTTATTTTTTAAAAAAGAAACTTAGATTACATGAATGTTATACAAAAAATATAGGGGATTCCCATATGCCCTGCTCCCTAACCCTCCCACATTTTCCCACCTCAGCAACATCCTCCATTAGTGTGGTACCTTTGTCACAATTGATGAACACATCGTGGAGCATTGCCACTAAGCAAAGATTATAGTTTACACTGTAGTTTACACTGTCTCCCACAAATTTTTTCAAGTTATTCCATGATATACAATGGCCTGCAGCTGTCATTGAAATATCATTCAAGTCCCAAAAATGCCCCCAAATTACACCTATTTTTCCCTCTCCCTCCCCTCAGAACCTCCAGTGGCCGCTGCTTCCACATCCATGATAAAAATTCTTCCATTGCTAGGATCACAACAAGTCTATAGTAGAACAACTGTAAGTCTACTCTAGTCCATCGTCCACTCCCCAATACTGAGGATTCTGTGATGGTGATGCCCTCTTTACCTCATTGAGAGGGGGGCTTGGGTTCCATGGGGCAGATGGATGGGACTTTCTTGCTTGCACTTGCAGACTCTCTCTGTTCCTTGAAATAGTTGTTGTCAGTCATCTTCTCCTTGTTAGTTGTCCTGAGTGAGACCAATGAACTGGAGAGTAGTGCTGCAAGTCTATTGAGATTCAGGGCCCAACTGGCTCATGGACAGCTCAAAGGTTTAAGTCTCTTGGACATACAACTAACAACTCTAGAACTAACTATAGGTTCAAATAGAGGGGCACCAGAGCCATGTGTAGGGAAAACACAACCAAGTCCAACTCTATGACACTGGGGAACATAAATTCCATAGTAGGGCCCACTAGCAGGGTACCAAACTCCTGAGCTGTCTGCCCTGCCTATAGTGTCTGGATGTCTACAGAGCCCTCAGAAACCCTGCTATTTGAGGTAATATTTACTTTGGCAATCTATGAGTTCCTGCTGAGATGTGCATAAGTGTTACCTCTGGGATGACCTCCTGACACCCTTTGAAGTCTCTTAGCCATATAAACTCATTTGTCCTTACTGTTTCCCCCTTTTGGTCAAGGTCTTTTTCCAGTTGCTTTGCTAGTTGGTTCTTGGTAGTAATCCCTCGGGTGCCAGGGAGACTCATCCCTGGGAGTCATGTCCCATGCTGGGGGGAAGGTAATGCATTTACATGCTGAGGTTTGGCTCAGAGAGAGTGCACATTTGAGCAACAAGGAGGCTTTGAGGAGGTAATGCTTAGGCACACTATAATACTATGCTAAGTTTCAATTTCAAAAGTAAAAGTTCATAAGTACAGTCATCACAATCAAGTGCCTGTCAATTGTCCATCCTCCTTCACTAGTCTCTGCCCCTGTACACAGGGGATTCTTGGTGTCCCATTAGAGAATGTGGCAGAGCTCCCCAGGATGGGAATTCAATATTTCTTTGGTTATTGTGTGTATCTCTTCCCTCTGTGACAATGCCCCATGAACACTGTCCTTCTTGAACTCTTGTCCACAGACTGTGAGAGTTAAATATCATTTTAATTATTGCTTTAAGCCACTAAGTTTTGGGGTAGTTTATTAAGGAGCAATAGATAAAGAATACATACCTACCCTTCCTGGGACTTCCTAATATTTGGACGTTGAATTTCCTGGACCAGTTCTCTAATTTTCTAATATTTGCATTTGTTTTTTCATTTCAATGTCTCTACACTTTACTTTCCTAGAGATTTCTTCAAAGTGATCTTTCAACCCTTCATTTAAGGCCATAGTGGAGTAGTCAACATCAGACTAAATCCTCCTTCCATAAAAACTAAATATGGTAAAAATATATATACATATAAGAACCAGCGTTTGTAGACATTGAATATCAAACAGCACAAAATTGTGAATCTTGAGAAAAGGGAAGTATGTAAAGTGAGCCCCACACTTATTCTGGCTTTCTCCCTGGGGCATTTTCCAAACTGTGGTACAAGGAAGTAATGTCCAAGGAGTAAAAGGAAGTACTTGATATTTTTTGATGTTACGGTAAATAGAACGTTTTTAAAATTCTCATTTTCTACTTGTTTATTGCTAGTATATAAAAAGTTAAATGATTTTTGGCATTGAATTTTTATAGAGATATTTTGCTAAACTTTCTTATTAATTCTAATTTCATACCTACAGATTCTTTTGGGTTTGCTTCATAGACAATCATGTGTCTTCCAAATGTTTTGTTTCTTCCTTTCTTACTCTTATAAATGTTTCTTTTTTCTTATTTATTTGTTTGGTTGCTTTTACCTTCCTGCACAAGCTAGGACCTCACATTACAATGCCAAATAGAGGAAGTTGTTATGTAGTGACAGCAAGTATATTTATCTTGTTCATAATCTCAAAGGAAAGGCTTTAGACATTTTTCTTATCAAATATAATGTATGCTGCTGAATCAAGGACATTTCCTTCTATTCCTATTTCCTAAGAGATTTTTTTTTTGTTGTTGTTGTTTTACTGCTACAGTCAATCAAAGAGCAACTTTATTTAAGTCCCAGGCCTTGGGGCTCAGGAGTGAGGCCATCTTTGATTGGCAAATGAGGCTTGGGGAGAAAGAGATGTATTTGAACTTCTTCTTGGAACATAAATTGATGGTAGGACTGAACTTTTTCCTGCTGTAGTTGAAGCAAGGCATCCAGCCACAAGTCACATTTTCAGCAGATTATTTTGCTGCAATGGTATTTCTGGGAAGATGGGCAGAGGAGGACTCCTGAGTCTTCAGATGCTATGTCTGACCCAGTACAGAGTAGATAATCTCTTTCTGGATATTGTACTTGGAGAGTGTAGAGTGAGGGCCATCCCTCTAGGTGCTTATAAGCAAAAATTAGAAGCTGTTGGGCAGGAAGATTGCTTTCTTTCCTTATCTTGGATTTTGGCTTTGATATTTTTTATTGCGCTACTTGTCTATGCCAAAGTGGGGAAGGGTGATGGCCTGGCCCATCCAGCTTTCCAAGAAGATCAGTATCTTTGCAATACTGCATCTGCCCCTCGACTTCTTCACATGTTGAGAGTTTTTATCATGGCTAGTACCTTATTTTTAACAAACATTTTTCTGTGTCTACTGAAATTATCCTAGCTTTTGACCTATCATTATTAATATGATGAATTATATTGATTGATTTTCTAATGTTAACCAGGAATGATTTTGCTCCCAAGGGAACATTTGGCAATATCGGGAGAAATTTGGGGTTGTTACCACTTGGAGCATGCTACTAGTATCTAGTAGTAACAGGCCAGAGAAATCAAAGAATTATCAGACCCAAATATCAACAGTGTCCAGGTTGAGAAACCCTGTGTTAAACCAACTTTTTATTATTAATATAAATACAAGTTGGTTATGATATTTATATATATATATAAATGCCTGGATTCAGTTTTCTATTATTTTGTTTAGGACTTTTGCATCTGTATTTCTTGAATAAGGTGAGTACATGATTTTCTTTTTCCAACTGATTATAATTTTGATATCAAGATTTTGTTAGCCTTCTAAAAATGAATTGTGGATAATATCTCTTTTCCTATGTTCTGGAAAAGTTTGTATAAGATTGCAATTATTTATTCAAGCAATGTCCACAGTTTGAGGTTGCCAATGTGGGAATATTTTAAATTGCTGATTCTACATCTTTTACAGATATTCAACTTCTTCTATAGCTATACAATTCTTCAGGAAAAAACTCTATTATCCACAACTTTCTCTCTTTTATTCTTGATTGGTCTAGCTGGAGTTTTATCTATTAGTCTTTTCAAAGGATCAACTTTTAAATTTTCTAATTCCTTTCTTTTGAATGTTTGTTTTTATTTCATTAATTTCCTTTCTAATCTTTATTCTCCTTCTAATTTTATTGAATTTATTTTTCCAGGCTTTATTCTAATTTCTTGAGATGGATGGTCTATTTTTCCCCTTTGATAAGGTTTTTTATTTAATTAATTAATTTTTTTTACCGATACAGAGATTACATAAATGTTACACAAAAATTTTAGGGGTACCCATGTGCCCCACCTCCCATATGGATGGTCTATTTTTATTGTTTGTTTCAGTAGGTTCTCATTCTCTTGTTTCCTTTGTATGCATAATTAGTTTTTATTAAATGCTGGCCCATTGCATTTAAAAATCATTTTGAGGAATTATGTTATGCCTTGAATGGCATTATCTTCCTCCACAGCATATTGTTGCTTGCTTGTTTCAGATTCCTTCTTGTACTATCTTGAACCATCTCAATCCAAGTTAAAGTCTTGAGATATCCTGGACCTCCAGGTGACAGAAAGGTGAGTTGAAAGTTGGTGCAAGAACTGATTTATTTCTGGTTTACCCCTTCTGAAGGCATAGCCCAATTTAAAGTGGGGGATAATTTAACTAGTGTGCCGGATTTTGGTAAGCTCCAGATTTGACTTTTGTCCCTCTGGCCTGGTTCTGGGAAGCAACCAAAAGTTCATTTCTACTTCATGGCTCTTTATCTCAGGGCATCCCTGGATCTGGGTTTTCTTCGTCTCCCCACAATTCCTCAGCATCTGGTAAAGTCTTTGATGCGTCTAAGAATATTTAAAAATATTACGTCCAACTTCTTTAGTTATTCTCAGCAGGAGGGTAGGTTGGAATGATCTAGTTCACCATGATCAGAAAGGGACTCTCACTGTATCATTTTTTATACCTTTTGATCTGTGAGCCTTGTAAATGCTTTACCTACATAAAATATTCAAAAGAGAGAGAATGCCAAAGAATTCGAAAACTTGAGTGAGATGAATAAGTTCCTAGAACAATAAAAACAAAAACTCGATTCATGAAGTAAAATTTTAAAACAAATAAAACAATGAAAATAAAGAATGGGAATCAGTACCCAAAAGACTCCTCTCAAAAAAACACCAGGGACAGATGGTTTTACTTAGAAGTTTTACTAAAGCTTAAAGGAAATTTTTATAATGCCTTTTACAAAGTGTTTCAGAGAATTGAAAAAGAAGAAAAACTATCCAACTGATTTTACAAAGTGCATTAGTCAGGCTTTGCTGTAATATCACTGCGTAACAAGAGCCAAATCTCAGTGGTTTAAAACAACAATTTATTTTTCACTCACTAGCCTGTGTATTACTATGTACTATACAGTTATATCACTCAATATACACAATTTATAAATAAAAGTCAGTACTCCTTCATGATAAAACAAACAAACAAAAAAAAGACCTCCTACAAACTGGAAATAGAAAGCAACATGAAAAGAGAGATCATTCAAAAACCTACAGTAATCATTATACTTAATGTTGAGGTTATAGGAAATTTCCCATTAAAACTAGGAACAAATAAGAATGTGCACTGTAACAGCTTCTATTCAAATTTTCTGGATTGTCCTTATCAAGGTAGATTTAGAAGTAGGAGGATGAGGAATTCTTTGACTTAGGGCTTTGAAGTTCTCCATGAAGCATGAGGCAAGGTCACCAGCTGAAAGTGGTGGGATAGTGATGGGGATGAGAAGTTGTCAGAGGCTGATGATAGGGGAAAGTATGGACTAGTCATCTTTTAGAGTGGGAGACCAAACTTATTCCACAACCAGGAAAAATCAAATGTCAACTCTGTTTTGTGGTCATGCACTTAAGAGCTCAGTTTGTAAGTTTTCAACTAATGTTTAGCTGATCAGAGGTAGGTACAGTGAGAACTGTTTTATTCAGCCAAGATTGGGATTTTGACAAGCAAATAATGCCTAGTCTCAAGGAAGCTGAGTATTTGAAAGGGACTAATTATAACGATATAATCTAAGTTGGGCCAAGAGGAATGTGAAGACAGAAAAAGGATAATAGGTTGTTAAAAAAAAGTGATGAGAACAATGGGTTGGAAGTCTCAGGGAGGTTGAAGACTCTTTGAAGGGGAGATACAAAGGTAATGGCACTCAAAGGCTAGACGGTCTGGTGAGGAGAGAGTGGGAAGCCGGCAGTAGAGTTTCAGAGGTGGTGGTTTATAGGAATGGGTGAGCCATGGGAGTGGGAGAGTGGCTGAAGAAAAGTTGGAGATCAGGGTGTTAGATGTGGTGGCCTCATGGAAATTTAAGTCTCTTAGAATGAGGTTAGTGGCCGGCCATATAGCCCAGTGGATAAGAGCACCAGTATACCACATGGGAGGCCCCGGATTCGGTTCCTGGGGACCTCTCCTAGTGGGCAGACCGCCTTGAGAAGGGCAAGCTGCCATGGGCGGGCAGAGCTGCCATGGGCAGGGCAAAAAGCTGTCACAGACAGGGCAAAGCCGCCACGGGCAGGGCAGGTCGCCCGCGAATGGAGCACAGCCAGCCACCCGC
>PVKH010008114.1:8907-19806 GCA_004027955.1 Chaetophractus vellerosus | reverse complement strand
GGACTCAAACTGAGTCGCCCTAATGACGTGGTCGAATCAAAGCCATAGTTATAACATAATTTAATCAAAGTCATCTTTGCTGACTCTAATACAATCAAAGGGTATCATGCCCAGAGGAATAGACCAGTTTACAAACATAATCAAATATTTTTTTTGGAATTCATAAATAATATCAAACTGCTGCACTATGTAACAAAGAAAGGTCCAAAAGGATCAGATTGTTTCTGAGTAATCTAATTGCAAACCAGAACAAAGCTCAAGAATATTTATAAGCATACAAAAATATGTAGTACCCAACAAGATAAAATTCATATATACATATATTTTTGTTGTTGTTTTTGTACATATCCCTCCTCTTTTCTTCTTGCTCTTACTGTGTGTTTATTTTGTGTTCTTCTATGTCTGCTTTGTCTCCCCCCGCTGCGGCGACGAGCCAATTTAGCTCACTGCGCAGGCAGCTTGCCCTGCTTCTGGGTGGGTCTGCTTCCGTTCCCAGGCAGCTTTTTTGCTCCGTTCATGGGTGGCTTTGCTCCGTTAGCAGGCGGCTCGCCCTGCCCATGGTGGCTTTGCCCTGCCCACAGCGGCTTTTTTGCCCTGCCCACGGTGGTTCTGTCCCACCCACGGCGCCTTTTGCCTTCTCAGGTGGTCTGCCCGCTCGGAGAGGTCCCCAGGAACCAAACCCGGGGCCTCCCATGTGGTGTACCGGCGCCCTATCCACTGGGCTATACAGCCGGCCCCCATATATTTCTTATTGAGTGAGACATTATCAGGCATGCAAAGAAGCAGGAAAACATGGCCCATAATGAGGAGAAAAATCAATTAATCAAAACTGACTCAGAACTGGCATATGTATTAGAATTAGCAGACAAGTAAATAAAAGTTATTTGATTTTGTTTGATTTTGTTTTTCATATGTTCAAAAAGTTAAGTAGAAATATGGAGGATATAAAAAATATACACAAACTCTTAGAGATGAAAATTACAATGTCTGAGATAAAAAGCAGAGGTGTGCTTAATGACAAATTAACATTGTAGAAGAAAAGATTAGCTAATTTGAAGACATAGTAACTATGCAAAAACACAGAAAACAGAAGAATTTTAAAAAATGAACAGAGTATCAATAAGTTGTGAGACAACTTTAGGTAGCCTAATCTACATGTAATTGGAATGCCCAAAGCAAATGAGAGAGGAGAATGAGTAAATATATGAAGATATAAATTTTCATCAAATTTCCAAATTTGATGAAAACTATAAGCCCACAGATCTAAGGAGCTCAATGAAATTCAAACTCCCAAAATATGGAAAAATCTACACCAACACATGTCAAAATCCAATTGCTCAGAATAGTAAGGTAAAAAGTTGTTTTATGTACAGAAGCACAGATAGGATTCCAGCAAATTCCTTAATGAAAACAATGGAGCAATACCATTAAAGTACTGAAAGCAAATAGAAACTGAAGCACAGACTTTTATATTCAGAGAAAATATCTTTCAAAAGTTACAGTGAAACAAAAATTTTACAGACATACAAAAGCAAGAAGAATCTATAACCAGAGACCTTAACTATAAGAAATGTGAAAGAAGTCCTTCAGACTGAAAGAAAATTCAAGGGAATGAAAAGCATGAGAAATGGTAATTACACAGGGAAATATATACAATATTTCTCATTTAAATTTCTTTGAAAAATAATTGACTGTTTTATACCAAAATGATATCAAAGATGTTATTACTGTATATATGTTTATAAAATATATAAAACTAAAATGTATGTCAATAGTACAATGGTCAGGAAAGAAATGTAAGCATGCTGTTGTAAGGTCCTTGTGTAAAGTAGTATACTATCCCACAAAGGTAAACTGTAAGGAATTAAGGATATATATCCTAATCCTAAAGGAAGACTAAATTAACAAAACAAAAAGTTGTAATTCATAAGTCAAGGGAGGAGTTAAAATAAAACATGATGACTTTGTTTTATAATGTACTTTTTGTTATTTAGTAGTATATCATTAACATCTTCCCGTTTCAATAATTGTGTTCCTATAATATATTCAATGGTAAGAATGGCAGCATATTTCATATAAGGACAGAGGCAAACCCTTAATATTCTACAATTGGATGGAGAATAACATAAAGAAAAGAATTAGGGTTTACTTAAGAATATTTAAAAATTCAATAATCAAAATAGGAGTTGACTTCCAGGCTACTCACAATGAACACAAAAATACATCACTAATAATTTGTTCATTTTTGCCATCTGTTTGGATTGGATCTTTAAAGGACAAATAAGTGTTTAGCAAAACTATCATTCACCTAATAAAGTATGTATTTGACTATTCTATCTGCTTTAGACCTTGTAATGGTGAAATCAGGGAATTCAAAGCTGATGTGTACTAATAGGATATATAGTGCACATTTTCCAGTAGAACTTATGCATTTAGAAGGAGAAGGGATTGTTTTCTTTATTAATCTTCCTAGGAACTATTCCTTTAGTTCCTTCAAGTCTTGCTAGGATTGCTGAGGTTCTTTGACCAATTATTGAACTCAGCTCTGAAACTGCCTGCATTCTGCAAATGAATCAGTATTACATTGTATATGCAAGGTACATATATGAGCTGTCCTTTCAAAAATTGGCTGTGAAATTCCAGCCTTATTGCTCAAATATCTAAATATAATCAACTTTTTCATCTGCTATTAAACTTTTAGCAATGGTATATCTATCAATATAATTTAGGGCTAGAGCACTGTAAAACCTCAGCTGTCACCTCCTAGGGTATACAGGAGTGTCTAAACTCTGTAGAGAGTAAAATTGGGTTATGGTGAGCTTATTGCCATTTAAAGTAATAGGTACACTAAAAGTATACACTTTCTTTGGTAGAGATAGTTGAATTGAGGACAAGCAGACCATCTTACTACATCATTCTTTGCTCTTTTCTTTGTAAGCTAAAGTTTTCCCATAACTTATTTGAGTCACTAATACTCATTAATATAAATGCAAACTTTTTATTCATTATTATTCAAACTAGCTGTCAGGTGAATGGAGATTGGTTTGTATTTTCCATGAAGCAAATCAAACTAATCTATCAGTATCTTCAACCACACAGACTCATACAAGTACAAATTATCACTATCAATTCTAATTGGTACTAATTTATAGAAAACACAATTCATTTATCATAGTCTACTGTCTACAGAGCCTGTTTCAGTTTGCTAAAGGCTGCCAAGCAGTATATCAGAAAAAGATTCGCTTCCACAATGGTGATTTATTCATTTAAAAGCTTACAATTCTGAGGCCATGAAGTGTCCAAATCAAGGCATTATCAGAAGATGCAGTCTGCCTGAGCAGCAGCTGTGGACAATCAGGCACATGGTTGCATCTACTCATCTCTCCAACCTCCTCTGGGCCTCACTTATTTCAGCTTCTGGCTAAAGTGATTTCTTCTCAGCTTCTTGTTCAATTGATTTCAGCTTCTGGCTCCTGGGGCTTTCTCTCTCAGCTTCTGGGTTCCTCTCTGTCTCTGCAGCATTTTTCTGTATCTGTGACTTCTGTGACTTTTTATACAACGAAAGGATTAAGATCCACCTTCGGTCATACAGACTAATCAGCGGCCCTTAAGTGAAGTAATTTAATCACAAGGACCTACCTACAATAGGTTTACATGCACAGGAATGGATTAACCCAAAGGACATAATTTTCTGGGGCCCACAAAAGCTTAAAAAATGCCACAGAGCCATTGCAGTTTCTTTAAGAACATAACTCCATGATTTGATCTTGAAAATAATTTTAGAGAATATCATTTCCTAAAGTGGCAGCATCTCTAGCCATACACCATATTTCTAAGGTTACTAGAATTGGTGTTTTTGATATTGAGTTATATCCCCTGGACTGGTTTCAAGAGTATCATAAAGTCCCTAAAATGTCCATAAACTGTATATATTGTTGCTTGTACATTTTCTGTAAAGAAGGTTGTGGTGGATTAGAACTGTAAGTACCCCCAGAAAATCATATTCTTAAAGCTATTTCTGAATAAGGCCCTATTGTAAGTAGGACCTTTTGATGAGGTTACTTCAGTTAAGGTATGCCCCAGGGTGGGTCTTAATTCTCTTACTGGAGTCCTTTATAAACAGAATGAATACAGAGAAAGACAGAGAAAGCCATGGGAACAAAAAGTTGAAAGGAATGAAACCTAGAAGAGAAGGGAGAGACCAGCAGATGGCATCATGTGCCTGGCCATGTGGCAGAAGATGCAAGGATCACAGGCAGCTGGTCTTCTAGAAGAAAGCATCACCTGATGATGCATTGATTTGGACATTCTTACAGCCTCAGAACTGTAAGTGAATAAAATCCCACTGTTTAAACCTAACCCATTTTATAGTATTTGCTTTATGCAGTGCACTAACACTATAATAAGCCCTGCTGGCATTCATGGCAAGGTCAAAGCAGGACCTCACATTTTAGTGAGATGAGTTGGCAAACACCTTTGTGGCAGAATTTTCAATATACCTAAAAGAATGCTGTGCCCCAAATATAATCTGCAGACTCACCTAAATTCCACAAGAAAGATTAATTACTTGAGAATAAAGGACATTATTTTTAAGCAACAAAAATTCCAGAAAATAAAACAAGTTAGGTTGGTAATAATTTTGTTTTTATTAATTTCACCTAACAAGACTTCTTTCCCCCATACAGCAAACTGAGTTCAGCCAACTCTGGGTAAACTGAGTGAGCTGTTATTCATATGAAGCCCATGGCATGAAGAAGAATGGCAAATTTGAGCGGAATATAAATCAGGAGAAGAAAGCAGTTGTCAACAACCATCAGGCTAGAGGACATTTCTAGGCATACAACAGAGGGAGGTGTGGCCAGAATGGGAAGAAAGTGAATTCTTTTGACTTCCTTCATAATTTTGCTAAGACCTAACTCTGAGTACATGGAGAAATACTTATTCTCAATACAAGAGCTTCACATTGCAGAAATGACTGAGAAGTATTTTTCAAGCTGACTACCATGCACTTCTTGGAAGTTGGTCTGAAAATAAAGGATGCCAAAGAAGCAAGGCACAAATTGAAGCAAGAATATGGGGTTCCTGAGGCTTTTTTTTTTTTAAAGAAGAGCATTTCTGCCTTTACCTTTTTAACATTGTCCCTTAGCTTTTTTCAAATAATGGATAATACCCAATAGATGAGATGATGATGAAAATAGATAGATGATATATATATGTATATAGATATATGGATAGAGATGGATAGAGATGGTTAGAGATGGTTAGAGATGGATGGATGGATCGATGGAAAGATTGGTGGATAGAAAGATGGACATATGGATAGGTATAAAGAATATATCTGATTACTAGGGGTAAAGAGTACACACAACGACCTTCTGATTTCTGTGCACTGAATCATTCTTGCCTTGTTCCCATAGTCCTTCAGGTATGGACACAGAGTCTTTATTTTGAGCAAGAAGATATTGTTAAAGAGTGATCAATGAGTATGCTGGGTATAATTACCATAGATAGTCTTTGTTTCTAAGCTTTACCAACTTGTTTCTAGTAAACTTCCTTCTTTATTTATCCCGGAAAATCCAACTATATCACTCTTTTTTTGCAAACTCAACAGCCTTCTTCAACAAGGACCATTTAAAAAATAAAAGTTATTATATAAGTGACAGCCCCACGTGAGTTTCCTTCATGTTAGAAATTAAAGGCAAAGTAAAAAGCCAGAGCAAATGCACAGAGTGAGGCTAAAGTGAAGCTTCGGCGCCAAAGTTTTTAATCAATAAAGCTTGTCATTTCTCATCTGGGGTCACCTAGGTATCCATTTAGATACAGATATCAATGTTGAGAATAAATTTTCTAGTTTTAAGCATTTGCTTTTTTCTTCCCTAAAACTGTTATTTATCCTTATTCAGAAGTCAAGGGTAAGTTATATATACCCTTGAAATTGTTAAACACAGTCAGCTAACCTCAACGTAAATGATTTTTCTAGATTTTCTCATTATCTGTCTTACTTGCTAGGAAAATTCTTAGAATGAGGAATTAAAAATAGATATTCAGAGACCAGTGTGGCTATTTGATTCATCGCCTTGTCACCAGAAGAAAATTCAAATAATTTAATCCCCCACCCTCCTGTCTCTGTATTTTCTCTGCTGTCACAGGAGGGCATTGAGGATGCATATTAATGAGGCTAGGCTAGGCAGCCACCCAAGGCATTTTTTCAATCTGGAAAAAGTGTCTCAACAATATTTATAAACGTCTCTTAGAGGTCAGTTGCATAAGCAATTGTCAACCCTAGGGAGTTTAGAAGACAAAAAAAATGAGGGGCAAGGTGAGATTTACAAGGTGGTTCTGAGAACTATAGCAAACAATATTTATTTTATTTCTTGGTCTAAAATGCTATGATATGATATAAGCTTTGTACTCCTGCTATATTTTTAAGGAAACGTCCTTGAGCCATAAAGAACTTTTTTTGCAAATATCTTGAATATCAATAACAGAAGAAGTTTATTAAAAATATTTATTCAGAACTGGTAAAGTACACATTCAAATCACACTGTCAAAGACTTCATGTTGTTAATAGAAATATATTTAAAAATAAGTGTAGTAGAAGAGACCTGATGTGTTAGATTTCATAGGATCAAGTAAGAATCTTCTCCCATTCCCAAAAAAGATATTGCAAAGTGACTAGATTCAGAAAGTTTTACATTAGAACTTACTATTTTGATTTAAAAGATAATATAATTTATATAAAAATTCAAAATGCCTAGAAAAATATAAGAACAAAATATGATTAATAAATGTATCTAATAAATTACTATTTAATCTGTTTTGATTTATCCTCTTTAAAAACATTACCATTACTTGGATGAAAATACAGAAGAGATAATTATCAAGTTTATGGGTAGCCTAAACTTGGAGAGCTAGAATAACTTTTTGAAACTTCAAAATTATGTCAATTATCTATAATGCTGGGTAAAAACTAGCATGATGACATTTAAATTATAATAAAGAAAAGGCCTGCTTTATATAATTACATATATACACACACACAATATTTTAATTAATATCACTGAGGATTGACATTTTTATAAGCTCATGGGAAAAGACCTAAAATTTTGTGTGTGGGGAAGGGGGGAGGGCAGGGAAAGCTAAAAATCTATGTTGAGCTCTTAGTATGCTGTAAGAAAGGCATAGCCATTGGGTCAGTGAGCAGTATTTTGTCCCAGTCTTCCACAAATGGAAAATTTAGTTAGATTCTGAGCATCTCATTTTAAGAAAGAATTTGACATTCTAGAGATAGCCATTAATAGACTGGTGAGATGTTTGGAGTCCATATCACATAAAGGAGAATTAATGATATAGTAGGCCTTCATCTTGAATGAAAGAAAATTATGGGAAGAACCAAAGTCTCTCTTTACCCAATGCACTGTGATATTATAGATAAAGGTTACACTCATTTGGCAGCATCCAGGAAAGCCAAAGAATAGAAGAGATCAATTTGGGGTTTCAATAATAATGATATCCTGTAGGATATTTTGTCTTTATATTTTATATCACTTCATTTTTGCTTTCCAAATAATATCATGAAGAATAAAAACTAAACCAACTTAGAGTCAATACCATATTGGAAAACTATCAAAAGAAAGTACACGAAGGACAGATTTACAGGAAAAATGACTCAGTAAATGTAGAAATCTTTTATATTTTCACAAAAATAAGAACCTATTTTCATCTATGTGTGATGTAATCATTTGCAAATGATTATATTTAATTTGCATATTTCAATGAATTAGAAGAAAATGGCAAACAACATTTGCTTTGCAACTGAAGGCTTCTTATTTTATTATTTTTGACTTAATGTCAGGTTAAACATTTACATGTATGAAACACATGAAACACAGAGAATATAAATTCCTGCACTGTAATTCTATCTTCGTTTGTAAATATAGCAGCTGCCAGTTAATTTATGTATGTATAAACATACTAATAGTTGTTTGTAAAAGGCCTATAACATGGCAAATTTATAAGGCAGAGAATAAGAATTTGTTGTTAATAGACAATCCATCTGACCATTCATAGTGAATTTTCTATTTCTCACGTGTTCAGTTAAGTCACAACTATTTGAATTTGTTTAAGATAAACTGTAATGTTTTGTTGAGAAGCCAAAATCTCCCAGCAATAGGAACTCGGTAAGTGTAAGAAATGCAATTCAGAATGAAGTAAATTGTCATTTCTGTGGCTGATTAACAGAAAAGGACCTTAAGCAATCAATGATAAATTATCGTATTTGTTCAGTTAAATCATTGGTATCCTAGGGAGCTTAAGCAAATACCATGAAATGGCTTGGATTAAACAATGGGAGTTTATCTGCTCACAGTTTTGAGGCCAGGAAAATGTCCAAATCAAGGCATAATCAAAGTGATGCTTTCTCCTCAAAAACTCTTATACTCTGGAGACAGCTACAGGTGATCCTTGGTCCCTAGTTTGTCATGGCAAGGCATATGGCAGCATCTCTTGTTCTCTCCCTTCTCTATCAGGTTTTGTTGAATTCAGCTTCTTAATTTCTATGGGATTCTCTTTCTCATATCTGCATTCATTCTATTTATAAAGGACTCCAGTAATAGAATAAATACCCATCCTCATTGACCTGGCCACACACATCTTAACTGAAGTAACCTCATCAAAGAGCCCTCCTTTAAATGGGTTAACACCATAGGAATGGATTAACTTTAAGAACATGTTTTTCTGGAGTACATAAAGCTACATACTACCAGACTCCGACTTCTGGACCCCTAAAAGATATGTTCTTTCTATATGCAAAATGTATTCATTCCATCATAATATACCAAAAGCCTAAAGTCCTCTCGGACACAATGCTTAGTACAAAATTTCATCAAAATTAGTGGGTGTGGTCTGTCCTGGGGAATAAACCCCCTCCATCTGTGGACCTGTGAGACCTATGTAACAATTTACCTGCTTCCAATATACGATAAAGGGACAGGCATAGGATAAACATTTCCATTCCCATAGGGAGAAATTGGAAGGAAAACAGGGGTCATAGGTCCCAAACAATTATGAAACCCTGCAGGGCATAATCCTTAGATTTCAAGGTCTGAGAGTCATGTATGGAATAATATTTTGTCCTCTGGTCCTGATGAAACAGCATCTCCACCCATTACAAGTACTTGGCCAGCAGCCATGCTCTCCTCAAACAGGGGTGAAGCCCCCACCTCCACAGATGAGGATGGTGGCCAAGTTCTCCACAAATGCCAGGGCACAGTCTCCAATCTCTCAGAGCATTGGGGTGGTGGCCAGAATCTCTGCAATCCCTGGAGCACAGTGTCCACCCTCTCTTGGCACTAGGATGGCAGCACTCTTCCTGAACAATGGGCTTAAGGGCCCACCCTCTGCAAGTGCCAAGGCAGACTCACCATTTCCACACACGAGTGGGCCTGCTTACTTGGCCAAAGAAGATGTCTTCGGTCCAGACTCCAGCTTCCATGGCTCTGCCCTCTGTTCCTTTTCTGTTCCTTTTAGTCCATGCTGACACTTCCCAAGGGTTGGGGAGAGTTCATACTAATTATGCCAAAAAAATATTGCCTTTACATGTAATTCATGAGGTTCCAATCCATCAAACAAAAGAACTTTCCACAGATGTTTCCTGGATAAGTGCCTTTCTAATCCTGACTTCCATGGAAATTAATGATTTGTTAAACTCTCACATGGAGCACTATTCTCTGGGGAACTCGCTTTCCAGAAACTCAGAATTTACCAAACCATCAATTTCCAATTTCTTTGTGCCCATAAGTTCAGTTTTCAGCTTATCCCTTTCCTTTTGCATTTTACTTCCACATTTTTGGTATGTGAAATAGCAGTACCTCTCTCTTCTGGTATCAATATCTGTTTAAGTTCCTAGGCTGCTCAAATAAATACCATGAATTGGGTTGTGTTAAACGAGAATTAATTTATTTGCTCATGGTTTGAGGCTGGAGTAAAAAAAAAAAAAGCTCAAATCAAGGCACCATCAAGGCAATGCTTTCTTCCCAAATACTGTGGCATTATAGGGCTGACTGCTGGTGATCCTTGGTTCCTTTACCATATGTCAAGCAAAATGGTCATAGCAAAAAATGCATGCCATCAAATTAGATTACCTAGATGAAATGGAAAAATTCCTAGAAAGACAGTTACTAAAGCTGACCCAAGAAAAAATTAAAAATCTGAGATCTGTAATAAAGAAATTGAATTAATAATTTAAAATCTTCCCACAATTAAAATCACAGATGTAGATTGTTTCATTGGAAAATTCTACAAATCATCTATGGAAGAAATTGTATGAATACTAGAAAACTCTTCCAGATTTTATAAAAGGAAATAAGAGCACCCAACTCATTTTACGAGGTCAGCATTACTCCAACACAAAAACCAGGCACAAAGACATCACAAGAAAAGAAAACTACAGTCCAATATCCTTCATGAATGTAGACTCAAGTCCTCAGCAAATATTAGCAAACTGATTTCGACCACATAAAAAGATTACTATATACCATGACAAAGTATAATTTACCCTAGGAATGCAAGGCTTATATTAGATTGGAAAATTAATGTAATATATCATCTTTTTTTTTTTTTTTAAAGATTTATTTATTTTATTACATATCTCCCCTTCCCCCCCGTTGCGGCGACGCGCCGAGACTTGGTCACTGCGCAGGCGCGGCCTTCCCCGCTTGTGGGCGGCTTCTGCTTCCATCACGGCCGGCTTTTCAGTTCGCGGGTGGCTGGCTGTGCTCGATTTGCAGGCGACCTGCCCTGCCCGTGGCGGCTTTTGCCTGTCCGTGGCAGCTTTTTGCCCTGCCCACGGCGGCTCCAGCCCGCCCATGGCGGCTTGCCATTCTCAAGGCGGTCTGCCCG
>PVKH010008113.1:0-19706 GCA_004027955.1 Chaetophractus vellerosus | reverse complement strand
GCAATGGAGGGTATAGGCCATTTTATATCATCATGTATCATGCAGAACTGTGTGGGAGAGAGGGTGGTCTACAGTATGAACTGTGGTCCATGCATGGTGGCAAAGCCCTAAAATGTGTATATCTATTACAGGTGATGTGTCACACTGATGAAGGATGTATATGTGGGAGGTTGTGGAAGGTGTGGGAGGTGGGGCATATGGGTACTCCTAAAATTTCTGTGTAACATTTATGTAAATCCATATATCCTAAAAAAATAAAAATTAAAAAAAAGAAAATGAAATAATGATAGTTTTAAAAATAACAAATAAAATGCAAAAAATTAAAAAACTGAAATAATAAAACAATTGGCATTTTGTCTTTCATCATTATAAGTTCTGTTGTCTTGTTTGTACAGTGACATTTTCTTCTGTTTTTTTTTCCCCCAGTGTCTTATTGTTTTCATTTTATCTTCAAAGAATCTTTAGGTTACAGAAAAGTCACATACAGAATATAGGGGAGTCCCACATACCTAACATCCTCCCTCTTTACCCCTTTCCCCTATTCATAACATATTACATGTGGATGGTACATTTGTTACAATTGATGTACAAATATTGAAGCATTCCTAATAACTATGGTCAATGATTTACATTATGGTTTACATTTTGGACCATGCACTTTTATAAATTTTGACAAAATTTAACGTGGCCTGTATCCATCATTGCAAGATCATGTAGAACAATTCCAAAGCCCCCCAAATGTCCCATGTTCCATCTATTCTATTCCTCCCTCCCCTTCCTCTTAGGACCCACAGCAACCACCAAGCTTCACTCCTTGAAGAACAAGATTCAGACTTACTTGCAACAACATTGAAGGCTTGACATACAGACCTGTCCTCCCCTATCAGGCACTGCCTATGCTCTTGAGAGACTTCCACCCCTCTATTTGAGAACATGGCAGGACTCCCCAGGAGTTCATTATGTGGGTCTCCACCCACTGATACAATACACTGTAACAAGATAAACACTCACACACTTCCTAGAAGGCTGCCCCAGGTATGCCCTGAGCCATGTTCTTTGAAATTATTTGAAATAATTCTTCTCTCTGTGGTTACACAATCAACTTGGTATACAGTTAGGCTTATTTGTTTTTAAATGTGGGGGATTTCTTAAAAATCTTTTTTTCTTAATTATGTGAAACATATACATGGTTCCAAACTCAAAGCCCCAAAGGAAGGTACATTCAGATAAGTCTGGCTTCCATCCTTGTGTCCTTCCTCTGTTTCTTTCCTCCACCTATAGGTAATAATTGCTTTAGTTTTTAGTTTGTGCTTCTATTGCTTCTTTTCAAAAATATAAATAAATATCGTGGTGGATTGAATTTTGTACCCCAATTTAGACATGTTCTTGGTCTTGATCTGCATTCCGATCAGTGTGGACCTGTTGTAAATAGTATCTCTTGAAGATGTTATTTTAGTTGAGATGTGGCTCAACTGAGTGAGGATGAGCCTTAATTCAGATTACTGGAGTCCTTTAAAAGTGAAGAGAAAGTCACAGGAAAGAGCCAGAAGCTGGAAATCAGCAGGACCCAGGAGAGAAAGGAGAGGAGATGGCCATGTGATAGGAAAGCCAAGGAACCCCAAGGAGTGAAAACAGCTAGCATTAGAATGTTACACACTTTGGGGAGAAAGCATCGCCTTGCTGATGCCTCATTTTTGGACTTCTAGCCTCAAAACTGTGAACCAATAAATTCCTGTTGTTTAAGGCAAGATTGTGGCATTTGTTATATCAGCCTGGCAAAATACATATTTGTATTTTTCTCATTGCTAGAAACTCTTTGTGGAGTTTGCTATTACTATTCACAAAGTTATATACTTCTAAACTGTAGAACTCAGCATATCCATGTAACTTGCTTTGGCTAATAAAATGGAAACTGAGTTACATGCTTCACTTCTCAGCAGATGCTTTAAGAATCAGCTCAGTGTTCACCAGGCTTTCTTTTCCCTGCCTCTGCGTTGTGGAAACGTGTTGAAGCCGCCATCAACCTGGGGGATTACAATTATAAAGTTCCCTGGTAACAGTCATGGAGATGTAGTGTGAGTGAGAAAAGTTTTAAGCTGCAGAGATTTTTCAGGTTGTTACTACAGGAAAAGTGAACCTATTTTGATGGATTCAATCTTTTAATATTAGGGATATTAATCCTTTGTCTGAGATGTAAAGTGCAAATATTTTCCTAGTTTGTCATTTGTCTTTTTACTTTGCTTATAGAGTTTTTACCCTTGCAAATTTTAAGATTATTATTTTTGTTGTTGTCTTAAGTCATGGTTAGGAAAGTTTCTCTCACCTCCAGGTTATTCAGAAATTTAGTCATGTCTTTTTCTAGTACTTTTATGGTTTACTTTTTTATATTTAGTTCCCTAATCCTTTGGAATTTATCCTAGTGTATGGAGATATTTACCCTGGAAAATTTTCCCCCATGTGGTTCTCCAGTTGTTTCAAAACCATTTATTTAAAACTCATTTACCTCAATTATTTATGATGCTGTTTGTTATATATTAAATTTCTGTATGCACTTTGATCTATTTCTGGATTTTCTATTTCATTGGTCTGTTGGTTTATGCACTAGCCAATATTATACTATTTTAATTTATAATTAAAATATACTTATTTTAAAAGGTTTTAAAATATATTTAATATAGGGTAGGGCTATTGCTTCTCATTGCTCTTATTTTTAGATGTTTGCTAACTATTATTGCTTGTCTCTTCTTCCAAACTTTATAACCATCTTGTCTCACTTCTGGAAGAAAATCTGAGAGTACTTTTATTTGGATTTTGTTAAATTTATAAATAAATATATGGAGAAATGACACCTATATAATGTGGAGTTTTTTTCAAGACCATATGTCTTCCTATTTGTTCTACTTTTGTGAGTTTCAGAGACATTTTAATTTTTTTTAATATAGATTTTGGAAATTTTTTCCAACCTGCTTTGAAAGTACGCTTTGAATTATTGCTATTTTGACAAGGCAGGAACTATGTCTTATTGGTTTTTTAAATTAGTGGAAAATCTGAGTCCTTAACTTAATTGCAGACTGGCCACAACACCCTAGACTCTCCACCAATTAATCTGTGACTGAATTTTCCCTTTGGGAATAGGGATAGCAGATCTTGCCTGAGATCTCCAATTGTGGAATGAGAGGAACTATAGCAAGCTGGTTACCAAGCACCAACTAGCGATGCAACTGGAAAAAGACCTCGAATAAAAGAGGGGAAAGGTAAAGACAAATAAGTTCATATGGCTAAGAGATTTCAAAATGAGTCGGGAGGTCATCAGAGAAGTAACACTTATGTACTTCTCAGCAGGATCTCGTAGCCTACCAAAGTGGATACTACCCCAAATAGTGGGGCGCCTGAAGTTTCTGGAGACACAGAGGTCCTATGGTCAGAGGAGATAGCTCTGGAGTTTGGTGCCTTTCCAGTGGGTACTACTTTGGGATTGTGCTCCTGAGAGTGACAGCGTGGGACTCAGTTATGTCTTCCCTATACATGGCTCATCTGACCCTTCTATTTGAACCTATACTTGGTGCTGGAGTTGGTAGGTGCACGTCCAAGAGACTTGAATCTTTGGGCTGTCCATGTGCTGGCTGGGCCCTGAGCCTCAGTGGAATTGCAACACCTACTCTCCAGTTCATTGGACTCACCCAGGACAACTAAAAAGTAGGTGAGGATGGACAACCACCACACCAAGGAGACAACAGAGCTTACAGCTGTAAGCACGAGAGTCCCAACTATCGGCTTTATGGGATTGAAGACCCCTCTCAATTAAAGGTGGAGTAGACATCACCATCCCAGAATTCTCAGAACTAGGGAATGAATTATGGACTAGAGTGGACTTACTGGTATACTACTATAGACTTATTGTGGAGACAGTGGCCACTGGAGGTGCTGAAGTTAGAGACAGGGAAAAAGAGGTGTAATACAGGGGTGTTTTCGGGACTTGGGAATCGTCCTGAATGACATTGCAATGACAGATATAGGCCATTATATATCGTCCCATAACTTGCAGAATAGTGTGGGAAAGAGTGTAGGATTCAATGTGAACTATGGTCCATGCTCAGTGGCAATGCCCCAGGGTGCGTTTATCAATTGCAATGAATGTGCCACACTTATGTGGGAGGGTGTGGGAGGTGGGGGGGAGAGGTGCATATGGGAATCCCTATATTTTTTGTGTAACATTTATGCAATCTAAGTATCTTAAAAAAATGCAAGCTAGTGGTATGATATTCTTCAACTCATCATTGTTAGTTTATATATTTTATAAACAGTTTCTCCTTAACATTTTCCTCTCTCTAAGCACACAATCTCTTTTTCAATTCTTGCCTCATGTTACATTGCATGAAACAAATTCCCCACAGTACAGAACATCTGAAAAATTACTATAAAATAATATTAGATACTAACAGGAAAATTGAACTCATATATTCTTAATTACTGGCAATCAAATGTATATACAACACAAACCTAGTATAATTTTGTTCGGACAAATTTGGGGAAATGAAATCCTATAGGAATTAACCACAGATTACAAGGCTTATAAATGGGTGTTCCAGAAATAGACCACTTTCTGGAACAGAAAGTTTTAAAATTGGCAATGTAAGTCAAATTATTGTAGGCAAATATTTGTGGTGTAACCCGAGTCCATGACATTAAAATGTATTAATATTTTACCCAGATTTTCTTCAAATACAAAGTTTTGTCCTCAAGCTGGATTTTGCTAAAGCAACAGATACACTTTAAAAACAGAAATGGTGGGTAAACTTTACTGCTATTTAATTTTTTTAATTGACCATGTTTGAAAATAACTCTTAATTAAAAAGAAACTGTTGCAGGTAAGATTTTGTTTTCCCCTCTTTCCACCATCAGGCCTAGTCATAGTTACAGGCATGGACCTTGGAGTCAGATTGCTGGGTTTCAGATCCTGTCTCAGCTGCTCTCTAGCTAGGTGACTTGGACAAATCAATTAACCTGTCTGTTTCAGATAATAATCTTAGCTCCAACCTTACAGGAGTGATGGGAGGATTAAAGGAGATACTATTTTAATGTGCGTAGAGCAACGTCTGATGGATATTAAGCTATATGACTGTTGGATAATTTTTAAAAGTATGTGCTCCACTTCACTGACCTTGTCAGAAGCTTGATTCCGATGAAGTCAAGTCATAATCAACACCAAAAGTGTTCAAGTAGGGCAGGCCCTTAGTGATGGTGGAGGGACTCACAACTGAGTGTCCTTATATGAATCCTAGGTTCCTCTACGCTCTGCTGAAACTATCTTCTTCCATTCCCTCGGAAGTTTCTCTGAGTCTGCTCAGTATAAGAACTAGGACCCCACAAAGCATGAGGTGGAGGCAATTGGCTCAATTTGCAGCCCCTAAAGGAACACCCTGGGAGCAGAACCAATAGTGAAATCATGACAAGTCAACGGATAGGCTGTTCCATTAATATTAATGTTAATGTTGTCTACCATATTCTGTTTAATGGAATCCTCAACCACTTCCCATTTCATACAGTTCTTGTTCCACACGAATTAATGAGCTTTATTTACTGAAGCTCAAATCCATATGAAAACTATGAATATTTTAAAAAATAGAAGAATATAGTAATGACTGTCTTTCTAATTACATTGGACTCACAGGAATATGAAAGAACGATCAGTCAATAAAACTCAGACTCAAACTTTTAAAAAAAAAGATTTATTTATTTCTCCCCCTCCCTCCTTGTTTTGCACTCACTGTCTGCTCTCTGTGTGTTCTTCTGTGTCTGCTTGTCTTCTTTTTAGGCGGCACTGGGAACTGATCCTGGGACTTTCTGGAGTGGAGAGAGGTGCTGAATCTACTGTGCCACCTCAGCTCCCTGGTCTGCCACGTCTCCTATTGTCTCTCTTCTGTGTCTCTTTTTCTTGCATCATCTTGCTGTGCCAGCTTTCCGTGCAGGCCAGCTCTCCATGCGGGCCAGCTTGCTTTTCACCAGGAGGCCTCAGGAATCGAAACCTGGATCTCCTATATGGTAGACAAGAGCCCAATCACTCGAACCACATCTGCTTCCCCGAAATCAAATTTTCAGGATTCTTTTTGATACCACTCCCCACAATGAAAGAGCATATCCCTCCATATAGGGATACTCTTCTCTCCAGTGTTGTTATTTGTCACTACTAACAAGTCTGCAGTTCATGCTCAAGGAGACCACAAAGGGTGAAATTAAATGGAAACTCATGCAACAGTGTGCAATAGAAACAATGACATAATGAATCCTTAAGGCCATTGCACAATTGTCTACTTTCTTTTTTTTTCACAGTTGAAAAAAATGCATTTCTCAATTAAATGTACTGGATACATAATTTTTAAAAAATCATGCAACATGTTGCACAATGTATTTGGTTCATAGTAATGCAATCATACAGCATTTTTCCTTTTGTGTCTGGCTTGCTTCGCTCAACATAATGTCCTCCATGTTCATCCATGTTGTCATATGCCTTATGACTTCATTTCTTCTTGCAGCAGCATAATATTCCATCGTGTGAATACACCACAGTTTGTTTATCCATTCATCGGTTTTTGGACACCTGGGTTGTTTCCAACTTTTGGCAATGGTGAATAATGCTGCTATGAACATCAGTGTGCAGATGTCTGTTCGTGTCACTGCTCTCAGTTCTTTTGAGTATATACCCAGTAGTAGTATTACAGGATCATGTGGCAAGTCTTAACCTTCTTTAGGACTGCCAAACAGTCCTCCACAGTGGCTGTACCATTCTGCATTCCCACCAACAGCAAATAAATGTTCCTATCTCTCCACATCCTCTCCAACACTTATAGTTCTCTGTCTTTTTAATAGTGGCCATTCTAATGGGTGTAAAATGACATCTCATTGTAGTTTTGATGTGCATTTCCATAATTATGATGTTGAGTGTTTTTTCACGTGTTTTTTTTTGCCATTTGTATTTCTTCTTTGGACAAATATCTATTTAGGTCTTTTACCCATTTTTTTAATCGGGTCATTTTTCTTTTATTGTTGAGTTGTAACATCTTTTTATATATCCTAGATATTAAATCCTTATCTGATATGTGATTTCCAAATATTTTCTCCCATTATGTTGGCTGCCTTCTCACCCTTTTGATAATGTCCTGGGAGGTGCAAAAGCGTTCAGTTTTGAGGAGGTCCCATTTATCTATTTTTTCTTTTGTTGCACGTGCTTTGAGTGTAAGGTCTAAGAAACCACCACCTACCACAAGGTCTTGAAGATGTTTCCCTACATTTTCTTCTAGTAGTTTTATGGTCCTGGCTTTTGTATTTAGGTCTTTGATCCATTTGAGTTGATTTTTGTATAGGGAGTGAGATAGGGGTCCTCTTTAATTCTCTTGGTTATAGGTATTCAGTTCTCCCAGCACCATTTGTTTAAGAGACTGTTTTGTCCTGTTAACATGGACTTGGTAGGTTTTTCAAAAACCAAATGACCATATAGGTGAGGGTTTATTTCTAGATTCTCAATTCTATTCCACTGATCGATGTGTCAATTTTTATGCCAGTACTATGCTGTTATGGTTCAAGGTCAGGCAGTGAAATTCCTTTTAAGTTGCTCTTCTTGTTAGAATGCTTTTGGCTATTTGGGTGCAATTTCCCTTCCAAATGAATTTGGTAATTACCTTTTCTAAATCTGTAAAGTCAGCTGTTGGAATATTGATTGGTATTGCATTGAATCAATAAATGAGTTTGTGTAAGATTGACATTTAGTTCTGGACTTTTCTTTGCTGGGAGATGTTTGATGAGGGATTCAATCTCTTTACATGTGATTGGTTTGTTAAGTTCTTGTATTTCTTATAGCATCAGTGTAGGTTGTTTGTGTATTTCTAGGACTTTGTCCATTTCATTAAGGTTGTCTGGGTTCTCATAATATACTCTTATGATCCTTTTTATTTCTGTGGGGTCAGTTGTAACTTCCCCCCTTTCATTTCTGATTGTATTTATTTGCATCTTCTCTCTTTTTTTCCTTTTTAGTTTAGCTAGAGGTTTGTCAATTTTATTGATCTTCTCAAAGAACCAACTTTTGGTTTTCTTGATTTTATCTATTTTTTTGTTCTCAATTTCATTTATTTCTGCTCTAATCTTTATTATTTTTTTCCCTTCTGCTTGCTTTTGGGATTTGTTTGATGTTCTTTTTCTAGTTTCTCTAGTTGTTCAGTTAAATCTTTGAGTTTAGCTCTATCTTCTTTTTCAATATAGGCATTTAGGGCTATGAATTTCCTTCTCAAGACTGCCATTGTTGTATCCCATAAGTTTTGATAAGTTGTGTTCTCATTTTCATTTGTCTCAATACATTTACTGATCGACTTGCAACTTCTTCTTTGACCCACTGATTATTGAGGAGTGTCTTGTTCAGCCTCCACACATGTGCGAATTTACTTTTTTCCTCTCTATTATTGATTTCCAGTTTCATTTCATTATGATCTGAGAAGGTGCTTTGTATAATTTCAATCTTTTTATATCTATTGAGAGCTGCATTGTGCCCTAACATGTGGTCTTTCCTGGAGAAAGATCCATGGGCACTTGAGAAGCATGTATAGCCCACTGAGTTTGGATGCAGCATTTTGTATATGTCTGTTAGGTCTAAGTTTTTTTTTTAATCACATTGTTCAAGTTCTCTGTTTCCTTGTTGATCTTCTGCCTGGTTGTTTTATCAAATGATGTGAGTAGGGTGTTGAAGTCCCCAAAGATTATTTTAGAGATGTCTATTTCTCCCTTCAGTTTTGCCAGAGTTTGTCTCATATTCTGGGGCACCCTGGCTAGGTGCATAGATATTTATGACTGTTATATCTTCTTGGTAGTTGTCCCTTTTATTAATATATAATAGCTTTCTGCATTTCTTATAATTTTTTTTTGCATTTAAAGTCTGTTTTTCTGCTATTTGTATAGTTACCCCTGCTTTTTTTGATTACTATTTGAATGGAGTACCTTTTTCTAATCTTTCACTTTCAGCCGGTTTGTATCCCTAGGTCTAAGGTGAGTTTCTTGTAAGCAGCACATTGATAGCTCATGTTCTTTTTATCCAGTCTGACAGCCCATATCTTTTTTTGTTTGTTTGTTTTTTCTTTGTTTTTTTTCTTTTCTTTTTTTTTTTTTTTGTGTGTGTCTAGCCTATATCTTTTGATTGGGGAATTTAGTCCATTCATTTTCAATGATATTACTGTAAATGCATTATTTACTTCACCATTTTATTCTTTGGTTTTCTTATGACATATCATAGTTTTGTATGTTTTTTTAATCTTTTGGTTATCCTTTCTGCTATTCTTTCATCTATACTCTCCTCTAAGCCTCTCTCTCCTGTTTTTTATTTCAGGTTCTAAAGCTTCTTTAATATTTCCTGCAAAGGTGGATTCTTTTTTGCAAACTCTCTTAGTTTCTGTTTGTGAATATTTTATAATCACCTTCATATTTGAAGAACTATTTTTCTGGATGAAGAAGTCTTGGCTGACAGTTTTTCTCTTTCAGTATCCCATTGTATCATACCACTGTCTTCTCGCCTCCATGGTTTCTTTCTTTCTTTTTTTTTTTGGTTACATATCCCCCCCTTTCTGCTTGCTCTTGCTGTGTTCATTTCTCTGTGTTATTCTGTGTCTTCTCTGTCTCCCCCTGCTGCGGCGATGCGCCGAGCCAGGTCACCATGCAGGCGGCTCTGCTCCGTTCGCGGGTGGGTCTGCTTCCGTTCACAGGCAGATCTGCTCTGTTCACGGGTGACTTGCCCTGCCCGTGGTGGCTTTCCCCTGCCCGTGGTGGCATTTTTTGCCCTGCCCACGGCGGCTCTGCCCCGCCCATGGTGGCTTGCCCTTCTCAAGGCAGTCTGCCTGCTTTGGAGAGGTCCCCAGGAACTGAACCCGGGGCCTCCCATGTGGTGAACCAGCACCCTATCCACTGGGCTACAGCTGGCCCCCTCCATGGTTTCTGAAGAGTAATTTGTGCTAAGTCTTACTGGAGTGTCCCTTATACATGATGGTTTGCTTCTCCCTTGCTGCTCTGAGAATTTTCTCTTTATCTTTGACATTTGACTTTCTGAATAGTATATGTCTTGGAGTAGGTCTACTTGAATTTATTTTGATTTGGGTATGGTGTGCTTTTTGGATACATAAGTTCGTTTCTTTCGTGAGAGTTGGTAAATTTTCAGCTATTTCCTCAAATACTCTTTCTACCCTTTTTCCTTTCTCTTCTTCTTCTGAAACTCCCATGGCACTTATATTGTTGCATTTTGTGTTGTCATTCAACTCTCTGAGCTCCTGCTCAATTTTTTCCCATTCTTTTCTCTTTTCAATTTTAGCTGTTCTGTATTTGGTGTCACTTATTCTTTCTTCTATCATTTTGAGTCTGCCGTTGTATGCCTCTAATGTATTTTTTATCTCATCTATTGTGTCTTTCATTCCCATGAGCTCTGTTACTTTTCTGTTCAGGATTTCAAATTCTTCTTTGTGCTCACTCAATGTCTTCTTGATGTCATTTATCTCTTCATTCATACTGTCTTTCAACTCATTAATTTGATTTTGGAAATTTATGCACATCTTGTTAATTAGTTCTCTCATATCCTGTGTCTCTTCTGGGGCTCTGATATATTCCTTTTCTTGGGCCATGAATCCCATTTTCTTAATATGGCTCATAATTTTTTGCTGATGTCTAGGCATCTGATTAGGATGTAGTTTATTCAGATGCTCAATTTCTTTCTCTTTTGGAGGGATTATTGGTGGGAGGCTGTGTGTTACCACTGCTTTTTGATTCTCGGCTTGACCTGGATTGTTAGGATTGTCCCTGCTGGTTGCTCAAAACAGGGCTCTGGACCCGTTAGTTAGTTGCAGACCTGCTTCCTAGGGCCTTGGGGAAGGAAACTTTGAAGACCAGAAAAAGCCTCTCTTATTTTTAATTTTTAATTTTCTCACATGTACTTCCTTGGTCTGCCAGCAGATGGTGCTCTTTGGCAACTCTCAGTTCAGTGCCTGGTGGGAGTGTATTTGTTTCAACACAGGATCAATGTGACAGAGTTTCCTGGCTGTAGGCTAAGAGCCTTGTAATTCAAACTTTCTCAGTGACAGTTCTCCAGCCTTCTCTGGAAGCCCCCTCCCTTTTCCTGGGTTGGAAATATTACCACTCCCATCTGAGTCCTCAACAATCAGTCCCTGTTAGTAGAGGAGGAGATTGGGAGGGTTGTATATCTTTAGTCCCTTGCTAGCTCCCAAGGAAAACAATGACGAAGCCCACCCAGCCTGGAAGGGATCCTGGGACACAGCAGACCAAATTTATGCATCAAAAGCTGAGTCAGCCTTAGGCTGTGTTCCTCTCTCTCCCCTTTCCTGGGGTGGTAGATCCCTGGAGCTCCCTTTGTAGCCACAGGCCCAGAGGCCTGAGAATTCTGAAGTGTCTTTAGTGTGGGGGAGGGTGCCAGCAGCAGCAGCTGCTGCTGGTTTCAACTCACAGTTTTGTCATTGGATTCTCCTCCTTTGTCCCTTTCTTCTCTGGGCAGTGTCCAGCCTTTGCCTGGTGTCCTAAACCCTAGAAGATCTTTTTCCAGGCTGTTTCAGCCTATCCTCTAGCTATTTTTCTGGAGGAGAAGAGAGTCCCGTGTCTTTCTAGTCTGTCATCTTCCCGGAAGTCTTCAATTGTCTACTTTCTTAGAAAATTTTAAGTGTCTATACTGGCAGAGAAGGTTTAGTAACATAAAATATTAATGAAAAATGAAGTTCAGGCTCAAGCCAATTCAGGCAAAGTATCTCCAAGAACAACTCTCCTAAAAGATGCAAAATCTACATGTGTTGTATTTATCTTGTAGTGTCCTTTTTTCTTTCACTCACTCATTCATTCATTTATTAAACAAATATTTACTTAACACCTACTATGTGCCAGGGTACTAGGGACTGGGCATGCTATGGAGAACAAAGCATGGAGCTTACATTTTAATGGAAAAAAACAAATAATTATACCATATAATGTTAGGTACTAAGAAATGATTTGAAGACAAATAGAGCAAGGTAAGGGGCAATTTTAAATATCATGATCAGGGAAGGTTTTTTTGAGGAGACAACTCTTAAGCAGAGGCTTTAAAGGTAAAGTAAGGGAGAAGAGGGTTCAGGCAGACAGAACAATGAGTGCACGTCCCTGTAGATGGAGGGTCCTTGGTGCAGTTGAAGAAGAGCAAGAAAATGAATGTGGATAGTAGGCTGAGTTGGGGAGGGCAGTGGCAGGGGATGGGTCAGGAGGTTGTCAGAGGCTAAATCATGTTGGACTTGGTTGGTGGTGGGTTTCATCCTCAATGTGAATGAAAGCTGTTTGAAGATTCTGAACAAGGGAATGAATGAAGATGACTTATTTCAGTAGCTCACTGATTGGCTGCTGAGTGAGAATGGAATGACGAAGGGCAAGAGTAGAATTAGAGAGACCAGTTGGGGGCTACTGCACAGTTTATGTGGTGATATGGGACCAAGAGAGGGACAAACTTATAGCAGATATGTAGGAATAACCTCTCTTTGGTGTTCTGTCTGGAAAAAACCCCATTCCACCTTATCTACAAAGATTAAGCTTTTACATATGTCTCCATTGGTGAGTTATATAATCATTATACAACCGTTAAAAGGAAACACCATATACCTTCTCTTTTTAAAAAAATTTTTAAAAGATTTTATTTATTTATTTATTTTAATTTATTATACATCCCCCACTTTTTGCTTGTTCTTGCTGTGTTCATTTTTCTCTGCGTTCTTCTGTGTCTGCTTATCTCCCCCTGCTGAGTCAGCTCACTGGTGCGGTGGCCCGCCTGCTGGTGGGGACTCGCCCTTGCTCGCCGGGGCTTGCCTTTGCCCGCGGGGGCTTGTCTTTTTGCCCACCCGCGGGGGCTTGCCTTTGACTGCTGCAGCGTGCCCTGCCAGTGGCGGCATGCCCCGCCCATGTTGGCTTGCTTTCTTGAGGCGGTCCGCCTGTTAGAAGAGGCCCGGGGACTGAACCCAGGGCTTCCCATGTGGTAAACCGGCGCCCTACCAACTGGGCTATACAGCCGGCCCCTATACCTTCTCTTTTGGGAGCGTTTCCCTTCTGTATTTCTGATCCTCAGCCAACTGTTTCCCTGTGAAACATGTGTTTAAGCAAGAATATTTGGTTTCTGTAGTAATGTTTGGTAATTAAAGCAATTACTGAATGTAACCTCTGTCACTGTAACGATGACTACATTCAAAGGAATTCTGGGAAGAGGAGTGGTTTTTTCACCTCCTGAACTCTAGCATGTGACCATCAATGAGAGACTTCTCATTCTGGCTAGAGTGGCTTGGCCTACATATTTCCCCAACTTGAGCATTTGGCAGTGTAGCTCACTAGTGACCAAATGGTCCTTTTAAGAAGCTCCACTGATCTTTGAACTGTATGTCTTAATCTGCTTTAACTTTTAAAATTTTATATGTATGTGAGTAGTACCTAATGGGGAATTGAGGAAAAGGAAGAGGTTTTTTTGGTTTTTGTTTTTGTTTTTACCTTGGGAAAAGCTGATCATTCAGTTTTTAAAAACTGTCAGAAAAACCCATTGTTTAGAAAAATTTTCCATTGTGTTCTGTTTATTTGCCAAGAAAAATCTTGCACCATACCAACTTGTGTTAGTGAAACAAATGGCTCCTTTCACAAAACAGCTCAGCATACTTGTATATTTATATGAGTTTTCCAACACTGCTTTGGGAGGAAGAATCAGATACATTTGTACTTGTTTTGTTTTCCTTTGTGTGTAAACTTTGACCTGACAAACTAGCTCCCAATGAACCCACCGGCTGAAATGTCAGGGGCATGTACATTAGTTGTAGGCATTTTGCTAAACCATTAATTGGACAGTGTTTTGCTGGATTCCTTGGGAAAAAATTGGGTCTTTTTAGAGAGCTTGAGCTAGCTTGAATCTCTGGGGAAGTATGAATGAACATATGACTGAGCACTATGCCCCATGGGCCGCACCTTGCTGGGAAGACCTGAAAGTTCCCGAAAAGTAGTTGGCAATTATTTAATTTGTTTAGGCTTGACAAATAGCAACTTGCAACAGACTCACAAACATGGTGCCAGGCTCTTAAGCCTTTATAAACTGGAGGCAGACTTATAAACTAAGCCTGATTTATTTATATGACCATGCTTCTGCGGAAAATGACTGTAACTCTAGGTATCTTTGGTTAACCTTAAGAGATAAAGCAGGGGGACAGATACGGCTCAAATGGTTGGGCATTTGTCTCCCTTATGGAGGGACCTGGGTTTGATCCCCAGGACTTACCAGTAAAAATTAAAAAAAAGTATAGAAGGCACACAGGTTGCCAGGCCCTGTGCACAGGTGTACTGTCAGGCCTCGCAAGCAGGTGAGCCCCCCAGACCCCATGTGCAGGTGCACCACCAGGCCCTGTGTACAGGTGTGCCACCAGGCCCTGTGATTGGGTGAGCCGCCCATGCCCCACACGTGGATGCGCCATCAGGCCCCCCGAGCGGGTGTGCCACCAGGCCCCGTGAGTGGGTGAGTTCCCCAGGCTCCATGCATGGGTGTGCCGTCAGGCTCCGTAAGCCACGCAGCAAGATGATGACATAACAGGAGAGTGACACAAGGAGAGCCAAGATGAGATGCGCCGAAAAAACCAGGAACTAAGGTGTCACAGGCAGTAGGATGCCTCTATCCCACATTTGAGGGTCCGAGGATCGAATCCCACTGAAGACAGGAGGAGAAGGATAAGAAGAGAGGGCAGGAAATGGACACAGAGAGTTGCCCAGTGAATGGACACAAAAACAGCAAAAACAGGGGGAGGGGGTAAAAATGGATAAAGGTAAATAAATAAATACATAAATAAATTCTTAAAAAAAAGTATAGGGGAGGAAGATATGGACTATAGTTAGTAGTGATACTTTGATGATGCTCTTTCATAATTTCTTAACAAATATTTCACAACAATGAGGAGTGTTTGTGGTGGGGTAATGTGTGGGAGCCCTGCAAAATGTTATGCATGTTTGTTCTGTAAGTTCACAGTGTTTACTGAATACTTATTGTTTATGTATGTTCATGTATGAATGATATACTTCAATAAATCGTTTTTAAAAAACCCTAACCACTTGCTAGTTGGGTGATCTTGGACAAATTTCTTCAATTCTCTGAGTTTTGATTCCTACTCTGTAAGAATGAGGGTTATCTTATCAATTTCGTAAAGTTATTGCAAGGGTCAAATGTAAGTACATAACATAAAACATATAGTCGAGTGCCAGCCACAAGTAGACATTCTTTTAAATAGGAGCTGCTGCTATGATTATTGATGTTATGGTTAACTTTGGTTAGAAAGATGTTGGTTATATCTACTTCCACAGATACAGGGAACAGGTGAGTGAATCTGAAAGAGCATACAGGTAGATTGTTATCCTGGTCCTTGATACATCAAGGAAGACTCTGGAAATGAAATTAAGAGGTTCTGGAGGTATTCTTCAATGCCCAACGTATTTTAATAGTGGCAGGGAGAATTTGGCCATCTTCTGAATTTCTAGTCACATATTCTGATGTTGCCCTGGAACCAATCTTGAGGAAGTTTTGGGAATCTCAAATCTCTAATCTAAACTGAGGCACTGTGTTTCCAAAGCCAATACTAAGTATGTTTGATGTTCACTGGAGCATAACCATACCTTGTTTGCCTTAAGACAATTTTTTTTAAACATTGACCTAAAATGTTGCCAGCATTTTGGCCAGTATGGAAAGCTCTATGATTCTTTATCTATGTTGTTGTCATTGAAAGATAGAACAGCATAAAGAAAGCTCAAGAGACATTTTAAATCAGTTGAACCTTTCTTTGTGTCCAGTTTTCTACATGTCCAGTCTAGCAACAGAGAAAGTAGCAAAAGAAGGGTCAGTGCAATTTGCAAATATTTGCCACTTCTGGGAAAAGCAAAAGACTATCACTAACGATTTTGAAAATCACCCTGCTATGTCCGAACACTTCATGCACAGCATTCTTGTATAGAATAGTTCTATGAATAGTGAGTTGGTTTCCTAGGTGCCAATTTCATAGTGCCCAGTGATAAATCATCCAAAACCACTGAGGGGGAATGGGCTGCTCTACTGGCAAAGGGAATGATTTTTCCCCATGGTCTAATCCAATGATGGACTTTCTTCCTCTGGTATGCAAGAAACTGCTCTCCAGTCAATAGTCAGAGAACTGGGTCCAGACTGCAAGCATTATTTGATGGTGCCACTGCTCATCTGTCCGAGGCATGAAAAAATAGCATGTCAGCTTTTAGGATGCAGATCACAAAGGCTTCTCTGTCTGGGAAATTTTCATTCTTTGATCCCCAAATATATAATAAATAAAAACTCACAATAAAGCTATTTTTTTACAATAGGTTTAATGTTTAGGAATTTGGGGACTAAAACTGCAGCATACCACCTCAGTCATAGCATATGCATGTTTGCCTCCAATATAAAATAAGTCTATCTGCTAGGGGCTATCCCACGAAGGATTCTATCATCTTCATTTAAAAAAACAACTCTCAGAGCGCTTGAATCTTACTTCCTTATTCTAGAAGCAGTATGTTTGCTATGTTGAATTTCTGTGGATTTATTAATTTATAGTTAATTAATAATAGTAATAATCTGGGGCATACCTTTAGCAAGATAAAACTTAATAACATGCATCTTATTTACTAAATAATACATGCCTCCCTATTATTTTCCTTCTCCTTAGGTTTTCTTTCTTTGATTTTTTTTCTTCATGTGTTTTAGTTATTTTATCTTGATGCATTGTAAGTTTCTTTTGAAGCTGCCTTAAATCTTTTCTGGAATAAGTCACACTACCAACAAACAACAAAAAAAACTATTATTCATTTGTAATAATTGGACCACCCAGTTGAAATATACTGGTAATTGTTCTCCTTGAAAGGATAATAAAATTGTTATTTCATCATTCTCCTTTTCTTTCTTTGAAACCATTATCCTGTGGCTTTGAAAATTCCCATGGAGGAACAAATAGTCCATCAGCTTCTAGAATTGCCAGCAAGCTCATAAGGAAATTGTATCAAAGTCAACTTGTGTATAAGGAAAAGAAATGTAACTCTTTTTTTTCCCTGGCTTTTCTGAAGCCTACAGGCAGAGGCCATGACCATTTTTCATAGGGCAAGGGGTTGGCTCTTGGGTAAGCTCAATCATCCTTCCACGAATGATGACACAGCTGTTGTTAACAGGCCTTTCCAGAATATAGAATGGGTGGCAAATTGATGAAAACAATACACCAACTTGGCAGATTTCAGTAAATGGTAGAAATTACAATGTGGTCTCACTTTATTAACTGTTTTAACATTCACTTATGTTCAGTAAGAGAAAGGGAAAAATGATTTTAGCACCATGCAATGATGTAGAATGAAAATGGAAATTGCAGAGGCTTCTCTCTTAGTTCCTCTGCCAAACACCTGTAGAGTTGCATTTCAATTTCGTGTCTGGGTCAGGTAACAACTGGCTGGTTTTTGACAACGGTCTTCTGGACGGGACATAACTGAGAGGACTAGATGAATAAGAGGCTAATATTCATTTCCTATAAAAGAAACTGAGTATGTTAAAGTAAATTGGAAAGGATAGAATCTGGGCAGGCATCTGGAGCCTTGGCTTACACTTCGGGAAGCTGTTGTGTCTAGTGATTGCCACAATTACAAAAAGCAGAGGAAGGGGGCCCCACTTGACAACAATTGTATTCCAATATATTTTGCTTTTGAACCAACAGCAGGAGATAGGTTATCTTTGAAAAAGTTCTCAATAGAAATCAAGTCAAGGTTTCACTGAATTCATTATTCTACAGACATCTGTATTTGAAAAATACTTAAAATTCTTCTCATATCAATGGATTTAAGTGTTATTCACTAGTAATTGTTTCAGTCTTTGAAGCTTTCAACTGAAGTTTTGGTTCAAGACTCAGTGTTACCTTATGTTATTATCTATCTGCTGCCATCTTTCATGTCAGGAATCTCTTCATCTACTGAAACTATTTGTAAAAATATGCCATGCATTCCTCTCAAAAGAAAAAAATATTTTAATGTGCCTTGTTTCAACCAAATTTGTTTATTTTTTGAAATTCATTTTTAGCATTTTATTAGAATATCACAATGAAAGAGGTAATGTGTTCAGTACTAATGATTAAATGAAATGAAATGTTAAGATGACATGCATTTATTTTGAATCTTCTTCTATCTGTTTCCTAAAGAAATTTATCCTTTCTTTATATAATGATAAATGTCTTAACAGTTTTTAAAATACAATTTCAAGTATTGGCTTTAGAAATTCTTGTGTCCTAAGGAAATATGTTATTGCTTTTGGATTTGGTAGGGCAGGTTTTGATAAAAATACAATAGAAGATTCTTAAGTTATTTTCTAATTTCTGGGTTAAGTCATACATTTATTTAGAATTTACTTGGAGATGAAAATGAAGATTTTTTGCCTTTCAGAGTGCTCCTTAGACCCAAAGTAAACTGTATACTGTTTAGATACTGGCAAAGTCTGACTGTAGGGAAATAAAAACAGGGAGCTCTCTTCATCAGCAATACTTGTGGTTAATACAATATATCACTCTCTGGTTGTGTGATATACTAACTCACCTATGTTGAAATTTAGTACAGGGAAATGAACACTCTCAATAGTTGCACTCTACATGGGAAGATTTAATTCTTAGTCCTGTTACATCAATAATGGATGTAGTCTGGTATTGTTGACACCAATATCTATTCTGTTCATTAAATTGACTTCCTCAGTGAGGGTGGAGAAAAGGTTTTACAAATAGGGGTGTTTTATAGAGCAGATTTTTTCCCCGTAGAATGACCCACATGTTCAATAGCGCTCCCCCAATAGCTGAAGAGCAATGATGCTTGAAAAGAAAATTTAAAAACAGCAATGTCTCTTGTCAAATTTTACTTTTTGTTACATCCATTTCAGAGCATTTCTTTTTGTCTGTTTAGATCTTAAGTTGTAGAAACATTAAAATCCCCATGAGTTCTGTAGAAGATGGAAGTATTTAAATAAAACCATTGTAATTTGGAGGCATGATATTTATAGCACTCTACGAGTATTGCTTTTACTGTATATTTAAACAATGTTGTAAGGATGAGTGAACTGACCTACAGGGTGTCAGCTTGACACGAACCAGAGGCAGACCAACTGAGGGGCCCGGGCACTATATCTTCTATTGGAATATTGTACCATTTGCAAAAACACTGCTTATTTCACTATTCACAGGTAAATGACCAGTGGCAAACCCGGAGGGAAAAATGATTTAGAGACGTTGTGTAGAAGTACTACAAAAACTTAATGTAAACAACTACATCTTACATGTTCAGGAATTTCACCTTTGATGTTAAGATTGGAAAGCAGAAGCCTTTGTGAAGAGTATAGCATGATTTTGAAACTGTCTTAAAATGTCAATATTTGATGGTCACATAATGCCAATTCCCCAAAAGGATTAATATTTTCTCTTGTGAAAACTATACTTCATATGCAACAACAATTAAAGCCTGACTCCAACAAGTATATTTTTGCTCATATGACTGGACTACTCTCCTTGAATCATTTAAAAACAACAATAACAAAAACCAAACATCTTATAAGCTAGTAGAAATGTTCACCAAGAAATATAGTTTCCTTCCTCCAGTGACTTTAACTCTTGTTTGAAATGATAAGGTAA
>PVKH010008112.1:0-19705 GCA_004027955.1 Chaetophractus vellerosus | reverse complement strand
GGGGGAGGGGAGGGGGTAGCCTTCCCAAATGTGGGACCTCTAGAGCTGGACCTAGTAAGCCTGTTCTGGACATGATCTGCATAGATCTTATTTTCACCTACTAGTCGGTATTTGGGGCTAGTAACTTAACCTTTCCTGAGCTCAGTTTTTCTATCAGTAAAATGTCACAGATCTCTGTGGACTCTGGGAGTTCAAGCACAGTATGTCTCATACCTAAGGCTGTGTATCCAAGTGAGTAAGCCCTGTTAGCAGCTTTTGCTGTAGGCATCCATGTGATTGGAGTCAACCTCGGAGAACCTATGGAAATAGAAAGGACAGTGATACTTTGGTTCTTTACCCACCCGAGAGATCACATGGGAAAGTACCCTAAGCTGTCATCTCCTCGAGGTCAGGGGCCATACCTCATTCGCTTTTATAGCTCCAGAGCCCATAGGACTGTCTGGCGAATACCGGATATTTAATAAATTGGGACTGAATGAGTATGTTATAGGACTTCAGATTACAAGACACACTCTCTCTGCACTTCAGGAACTTAACATAGACATTGTATAACATGTACCTAGGACATCCCTCCTCAAAAGAAACTCGCTGGACTCTGCTGGAGCAGCAACCAAGTCTGTCTTTTTCATCACTGGATACCAAGTGCCCTGAACATTACCAGGCCCAGAGATGCTGCTCAATAAATGTGTGTTAAATAAATGACTGAATAGAACTCTGACTTGGGGTAACAGTAATTGGACTTTCCAGAGTCAACTGGGAAATGGGGAAAGAAAATAGATCTGGAAGAGGAGAAGAAACTAAGAAACTTGGTGGTAAAAATTTTAATTGTATTTTCCTTCCACCCCTGAGCTGTGGCTTAAATCTCTTCCACATAACAGGAAGTGATGACAAGAAGACCTTGTTTGTTGACCCTGGTCTACAAATGGTTACCACTCGATGACTAGATAAGTACAGAAATGGCATGACTGCATTTAGAAACTTTTATATTATTAGATGCTATGTATCGTCGATTATGTGATCTCTGGATTTGTCTTGTTAACAGTGTGTGGACCAGTTTGGGTGTGGTTGAACTCACTTTGTGAATCACAGTATAAACTGCATGCCAGTCACACACAGTATGACCAAGAATTGGCCCATGACAAATTGGATGGAGAAATGATCCTTTACCATGTAACCAGAAAGAAATTCAATGAAATGCTTGATTCTGCAGTCCAGTAGTCATATGTTCATTAAAATGTTAATGATGACGTTTGTCACTTAAAGCTGTTTCTGACTTCTTATAGGCACAAACTTTTTTTGTATGGGGAAGGACCAGGCTAACCACTCCCCCTCAGTCAACCAAGTTGAGGAATAAACTGTGTGACGGTGTCTTTCTCTTTTTCAAACTAACTAGCCTTGCATGGCTATTTAACTTGCTCCCTTGGCCTCATTAGTATTATCCCATAATCACATGAGCTAATTAAGCTGTTTCCTATCCACTGATCAGAGAACATTAAAGCTTGGAAGGTGACTCCAGCTGTCTTCTGCTCCAATGCCCTTATTTTTCAGGGGCAACTCAGGCTCAGAGAGGTTAAGTAATATGTCCCGGGCCACACAGTTATTTGGCAAGCAAATTGGGACTTTGCTCCTAGGTCACTTTTTTTTTTCTCACTGCCCTACCCTGAAGTTCAATAAAATCCTTTTAGATTTGGCAATATCCAAGATATGTCTCTGTTGTGGCAAGTTAAGGACCTGTTTGATGAAAGACCTGGAATGGACAAACTTATGTACCACATATTTACAGATGGGTACACCTATAAGAAAACTTGATATCTGAAATTTTGAACAAAGGAAATGGAGGAGGTGATTTTATCTGTATTAAAATAACTTTATAAATAATAGCAGAATATTATAAGTGTATTATTTATGAATGAAGTCCTCTAACAATATGTGGTGAGTGGCGGGGTGGTGGCTACTCATCACTATTGTTCAGCTCCCAAACGAGGTACAAGTTCACATTAGCTTATTAGTGAAAAAATCGGTTTCAGCTAGAACATATTAAATCAAGCACGTCTTCAGAAATATATCTGTTACAGAAAATGAGATCTCATCCACTTGTGAATTAAAATAGGGGGTGGCAATAGAGACCTGCATGGGAGATTTTATTTCCCCCAAACATCATCCCTATCTTAGCAGGCTTCAATGTGGTCTAAAATCAGGTGTTGGCAAACTATGACCCATGGGCCATATGCTTTGGTGAATAAAGCTTTATTAGAACACAGCTACACACATTCACTTACCTGGCCTCTATGGCTGCTTCTGTGCTACAGCTGCAGAGTTGAGTGGTTGCCCGAAAATCCTAAAATACTCACTATCTGGCCCTTTACTGAAGAAGTTTGCTGACAGGGGGTCTGGAAGGATATCTGTTTAACATCACAGATTCTACTATCATCAGGCAGGGGTCTTCATTTGGAATCCCACTTAGCTGAATTCTGATCAGGAAGGAAATGAATTTTAGTCACCTTGTTCTGAAGCTTGTTCTAAAATCTAGTCACCAGCTGCCCATTTTTAGTTGAATACCAACTCCTGGCAATCCTCAGAGAAAGAAATTAACCACCTCTGGAACAAACATTTGATCTTTTTATTTTTTCCACTTTCTTGGGAGAGTAATAAATATAGTCAACGACTCTGGATTCGATTACTATGTAAGAGCTCTTTAAAAACATCTAACCATCTGCTTAATGGCCAGTAATATGTTTCTAATGGTCACTCTCGATAAGACACTTTTAGTTCCCTGCTGTAATAGTCACCCAGCAGCCAAGAGGCTCCTGGAGTAATATGATCAAAGACCAGTCCCGAATTCTGTAGCAGCTGAGGCCTGGAGACAGTTGCAAAGAGAACAGTAGAGACCTTCTGAGAGAAGGGAAACACTCTTTTTATCCTGAAGCTCCGGGCATACAATGAGTATATGGCCCACAGAAGTCGAGAGTAATGCAAATTTAAAGCTTTGGTTTTTTTGACATGTGCATGTCCAGGTACAGTTGCAACTGGAGGTTAGTTTAATTAATATCTGTCCTCTCCTCTCAGATGACGTGCACTGAACCGTTGTCACTAAGGGCCCTGCATCCCTGGTCTGGGCCCAGCAGCTGGTGACAGCTTGGCAAATTGTGAGTTTCTTAGCTTCAAACAGACTAAATTGCAGACAAAACAAGCCATCAGCTGAGTAAATACTGTATCTCTGTTTGGCTTCTGTAAGAAGAAGATTAGCATGAGCGTTTAGTGTTCATGATTATTAGTAGGAGGCAAATAGTAGGCTCAGGCTGACTGGAGATTGTTTCATTATATCCAATTAACACCCACTTGATTATTCTTAATTACTTCTGCTTGATGACAGAGGAGTAGAGATGTCATACTTCAGATATACAAATAATGTCTGGGTTATCAATATACATATATTTGTGAACTCATATCCTGCTTGTTTTTTTTTTTGGAGGGGGAGCGCTATTTAACAGGATCTCAGGCAAGGGATGGAAAATGAGATGTCTTCTTGTTCAAGATTTTGGTAAATGACAAGGAGAACCTAGACAAGATGCCAAAAATTAGATATTAGGATAAGAATGGGTCTTTCTGAATCAAGCTAGTCTAGTAATACTTTCTTTGAAAATGACTCAATGCCAATTTGCATGAGAATTCCTTTTCCTCTTTCCATTTTAACTGGCACAGAAAGTTAGGCAATCGCAATAAGATCAATAATTAAATTGAAATATCTGAATGCAAACTTTCCAAGAGGAAGTGAGCCATATATACATCAAATGGTATGAAATGAAATCCCCACTCCAAGAGGATTTGTGGATATTTGAGAAGATGAGATGACAAACGCATCTGTGTGAGAATATTAATGATAAGCCTGGAATATGGGATATTAGCAAGTGATATAATCCCTGAGGCATGTACAAAGGAAAATACAAGCAGCCAGATTGTCTCGGGTTCAACCCCAAAGTTAAAACCACCATTAAGAACGCTGGAAGTCATCTTTCCTTTCCCAAGTTTTTAAGGAGAAAAATGAATAGTTTCTTCCCCTTCAGTTATTCTGTTGGGTTGGGAGGACTTGGGGTACAGCATAGACATGGAGGGGACTTCTTTGCTTTTCTGAGGAGAGGTTATTACAGTCTAGAGTTCCCCCTCCTGGCTTGCTTGTGGTGTCAGTGATCTTGCACTGGAAACATTTGGATTGTTATATTTTTTTCCTGGATCAGATTTAGGTATTAAATCATTCTTAGGTAAAGAGGGAAGAAACTTGGCAGCAGCAAAGGATGGTGAGGTTTAGTGGTTGTGCCAAGACTTTCTTAGAACTGGCAATTTGTTTGAAGATCAGAGCTGGACATGCATTGACATCTTGGTACCAAACAAATCCACTCTGAGCTCTCAAAGTCAAACAGCAATTAGTTACCGAGCACTTTCTCACGTCCTCCAAACCAGGCACAAAAGAGGATGAGGAATGGGCCAAGTCGTTCCCAGCTGGGGAGACAGGACTTTTCTAGCTCACAGCAATGTTTCATTGATTGCTAAATTGCATGGTTCAGGCAAAGGGTGGCAGAAAGGGCTGTTCTGGTCATTCCTGACTTCAAAGTAGACTTTGGCTACTTGGTGCCAGCTGTTGGTCATTCAGAGGCTAGTGGAGGGAGAAAAGCCTGTTCCGAATGGCCTGCATGTCCACTGATGCAGGCTGGACCAGATCCACACTCAGGCCCGAGGACCAGAGACCTCACATCTCAGGGTCAGCAACCATGGGCAGAATCTTGAGAAGGAAGGCCATCTCCAAAGGAGAGGGCCCCAAGCAGATGGGGTTAATGAGGATTCCCTGGCATCTATTTCCATTATGAGGGAAGAGCCATTAGACAATCTGTCAACGTCAAAAATTCATAAGTATCTTTAAAGATTTAAGCCTGAAATGGAATATCTTAGGCAGTCATTTGAAGTCTATCTATCTATCTATATATGTGGTGGCTGATATTTAAAAGGCACATGAAACATTAAAAAATTACCTCAGGAATAGTGTACCCTCCCCTGAATAGGAAAGGAGTAAAACAAGGGGGTCGAGCTGTGTCAGGACGCAGTTGGTTCCCACTTGACAAATCATGGTCAGGGACAGATGAGATGGGAATCCAGTGTTAGTGTCCTCTGCAGGGACAGAAGGGGCTGTTTGCTTGTGAAAGAGTCCTGAAGTTGCCCCAATCTCGCTCCATATCCTAGGGAGGCTCCTGTCAGCAATTGGTCTCTCACCCTAAAACCTCCATTGCCACCCGAACCCGCCCTTCTCAAGATTCTGGAACTGACGTGAGAGGATTTACTGTTTCATGCACTGCTGTGTCCCAAAATATAGAACATTATAGGCCATGCTCTATACTGTACTATACAAATTCTGTGCCGTAATCAGCTGGCATTACCCAACCTTCTAACTGTGTGCAGCCAATCAACTCATATTCTGTGTAAAAGAGGCATCCCCTCACCATCATCACCACCACACATAGGCAATAAAAGAAACAAGCTGGTCAGAATTTTTGGGTTCTGCTCTGTATTAGAAGGGAAGCCATTTCTAGGATTTGATCCTAATGAGAGTTGTTTTAAGCTCACATTGTTTACTCTGTGGCGTGGGGGAGAAACAATATGAGGGCTGACGTGGAAGGAAGAGGCTATGGCAATTGTCCAGGCCAGGGAGCATGTTTGGATGAGGCTGTTTGCCATGGGGTGAGACTTGGTCATATTCCGGATGTTTAGATGGAAGAGTTGAAAGGATGTGTTGGTTAGAATGGTCTGTGAAAGACATAGAGCAACACCAGGAATTGCGGAGATGCCATCCACTGGTATACAGGACCTGGCAGGTTGGGGCTCATCAAAAGTTAGGTTCTGTTGAATGTTAAATTGGTGATGCCTATTTGTCCTCCAAGTGAAGATTCCAGCAAAGCAACTGGATATTCAAACTGGAAGGGATTCCATGGGGAGGAGTCTGGCCTGGAGATAGAAACTGGGGAGTCTCTCTCAGTATGTACGTGATATTTAAGTCACATGGCTGGATGAGATGATTTTGTTCTGCACCAGATACATATACGATGTGATGGTAATGATGGATGGGTTTTGGTGATGGTGATGGTGCTAGAACTTAATCAGCTCTAATGTTTGCTGATTCCAAATAGTGCATTTGCTCATTACATTCTCCATCTACTCTAATTTTGAATGCGTTTTGATGTCCATCAGCTGTGGCAAAGGGAAGACAATGTTATTTATGGAACCCTTCAGCTTCTGTCGGCCCATGCCAATTAAAGAGCACACCTAGGGAACTCTTCCTCCACCTGGCCCAGACATGCTTGTCACCTTGAACCTGCTCAGTTTCTAGAGCTCTGAGTTTCTGGGGTCCATAATCTTGGCCTTCTCTTCAGGACTGCAGCACAAAGCAGGATGGATGAGATAGTCCAACTCATTACTTACAGGTGTTCTTTAAGGGAGTGCTTAGGAAGTTTTACTCAATTTAACTTAAGACATAAGTAATGCCATTCCCAATTCAGGGCAATGGCTTAGAACCAGACTCAATGTCCTTTTTACTAAGTAATTATCTGGATTTCCTTACTAAATGTTATTTTATGTATTATATGTAATAGCCTCTTTCTTTTGGCTATGGTAGAATAGTAATAGCAGTTGAGAATGTTTCACATATCCCTCTTCAAGTTCTGCCTCAGGCACCTGTGGCCAGTGTGGATGGAAAGGAATGACTTGCTGTATCTGGGTTGGTTTTATTCTTGGGGCCCTAAGGGATCACATGTAACTTCTTAACCTTTAAAATATCACCTGGTTTTAGAGATTTGGGGGAGCCTAAGAAGTTCATCTGGCCACCCTACACCCTTGCCTCAATCCAGAATCTCTTTCCGAGGTCTGTGAGTGACAGCAGATGAGCAGCCTGGACCTTTGGACAGTGGTTAGATGTTATAGATGCTGATAAAAATTAAGCAGCCACCCTTGCTATACCTCAAGATGGCCACTTCCTCTCAGTGTCCTCATTGCTGACTTTCAGTAAAGGTTCATTGGACTGGACTTGCGTAGTGAGAATTCTATTATTTATGTTGAATGTTTGTGTAGCACATATGTCGGACAGCATGTACCTTGGCTCCTTGGTGATGACCTGGTAGTGCATGTATTGCATAGTCATGTGACTACTGAGCACCTACTGTTTACCAGTTTTCTGCCTCCCCTACTCTGATGGTCATTGAGTGCTCAGGGGGTACTGGGCACATAGAGGAAATCCAAAATACTTGTCATTCATCTCCACCCATCATGAAATTATGTTCCCCAGACAGTCAAAAACCAGAAACCACATCAAAAATACACATTGACCATCTAGGAGAGGGGGGCATGATATTGGCCCCAGAGTTTATGAGCAAGTTAGACATATTTCCTGCCCTCAGAGAGTTTCCAGTCTGGTTGGGAAGGCAAAGTACACCTACATGAAATGTCAGATAACAGTACAGGTCCTGCCTGGTTGAATATCAAGAGGTAATGCTTCATGTTAGCTTAAAGGCAGAAGTGAGAGAAGGTTCCAGGCATCATGAGACCCTGTGAGCCTTTTGTCTGCACATCAGAATCATCTGGGAACTTTTGAAAACTAGGTTGCCTGGGCCCCACCCCAGGACAGTTGAATTAGACTCTCAGCCATTTGTGTGTTTTAAAAGCTCCCAGGGTGATTCTGATGCATAATTGGGGTTAAGAACTGCTTTAGAAGGTAGGGTGTGGGTGTTCAGATGGAGGCGAGAATTGCAGGCTGGCATGGGGAAGAAGTGGGCAGGGCCATGAGATGGACTCTGCAAGGCTCCTTGTTGAAGCAACTGTGGCTCCTTGGTCTGCAGGGGAGGTCTTGTTTGAAGGAGAAGTGAAATCCAGCAGGAAAGGGGCAGCTTCCAGAAGAACTTGAAGTCCTGGCACGGAGCTTGAATTTTATCCTGAGAATTACAGGGAAATCCTGTGGTCTGCAGGACCTTACTTTTAATGTTATGTGCTTGCACTTCTTCAGCAGGTGATGGGCAGCAAGGGACTTGAGGAAAGTGGTATTGTAAGGTCATTCTCATTGGCTAGCTGTTAGGTACTGGGTGGATTCAAGCAGAGCTTAGCTAGGACCAAAGCAGTTCCCTACAAACACCACTACCAGAAGTAAACATTGATTGAGCCCTCACTGTGTTCCGTGCGGTCTTGTCGTTTATCATCTCTTTTAAATTTCCCAATAACCCCATGAGGTAGGTACTCATAGTATGCCCATTTTAAACATGAGGAAACCAAGCTTCTGAGGAGAGGTAACCTGCTCAAGGGCACAAAGCTGGCTGGTGTCAGAGTCAGGATTCGAGCCACACTGCTTGATTCCAGAACCTGCATTTCTAATCACTCTGCTATAGTTTCTAAGATCCCCTAGGACTCTGGCAGTGATAAGTGGAAATGGAAAATGGAGATGCATGATATCAAGTGCTGTACTATGCTCAACTAGCCTGGACAGGCTTAGCATCATCCCCAGGGAAAAGAGCACCTTGGATAAAAGAATTGAGTAGGGCTTCAAATGGCACATGGCATGGAAGATGGCAGAAAGACTTTCTGAAATATCAGGTTGTGTTCAGAACTCGAGAGAGAAGGCAGAATGGGCATTGCCAGCATGATGGTTCAGTAAGAACTCTGCAAACAAAACACGGAGGCTATCCGAGAGGTGAGTGTTGTGAAATGGGCAGAGCGTGGGTGCCAGTCAGGCGGATGTGAGGGTGAGTTCCAGGCCTCTCCTTGCCAACCTCGTGACTTAGGGCAGTTCACATAACCTCGGCATCTCAGTGTTTTCATCTGTACATTGAGTCTGACTAATGTCCTCATCCTCACTGGAATGTTGCAAAAATGGAGTTAATGGACATCAAGTTCATGGAAAGTACATGACATAATACATATTCAATCAATACAGCTATCATTACTGTTATGATGGTCATTATAACAGTAATTCATGGGCTTTAATGGGTACAACACGAACGCTGGAGCTGCTAGGATTCCATTCTGGCTCCATCACCCGCTGTGTGATTTTGGGTAAGTTCTTTAATCTATTTCCCAGTTTCCCCCTCTGTGAATCAGGAAAACAGTATTAGTTTCCTTGTGAGTTTATGATGATGATTATGTAAATTCATACATATAAAGCATTTAGAACAGCATCTCTTACATTCAGTTGATTATCGATAATCTAAAGATTATTATTTTCTTTTAATTGTGCTTTCCTCCTCTTCACTGCTTCTTGCTTCTGAAACCCTTACACCTCTGGCTATCTCAGGTATCTAATAGGGACCCAGGGGCCCGTGGTGTTCCCCTTGCTTAACTGTTCAGGTTGTAACCTGGATAAATAGCCCCTGCTTCCCCCAAACAAGATTCACTGAGCAAAGTGATGATGGCTGCCTGGATGTTATATATGGGTGACGATGTACAGGAGCCATGCCTGGTGGAAGGTTCCTGAAATCAGTCTCCTCACTGAATATGTGCCCATCTCTCTTCTCCCTTGCTGGGTGCCTTCTTTGAGGCCTGGAACCTGCTCCACAGTGAACCCAGATTTAGCAGAGTTCACTCTGGGATTGTGTATGTCTGTGTGTGTGTGAATATTTGTAGCCTAAAGGTAGTTCTTACGGTGCTTTGCTTTGTTTCATTTTTTGGGGTTGTAAAGTTGAATAAAAGGCACTTAGTCTAAAACTTTAAAAAATTGCTACTGGGCAAAGTAATTTTGTGTCAGGCTTCTGTTCAGGGCAGATTTACACTGGTTATAAATCTCTGAAATTAAGGTCTTACCGTAGAAAAGCTGAAATGTATTCAACATTAGCAGACAACCAGCCCTGCTCTGAACCAGTGGCCATTCTCCCCCATGTATAATAAGAATATCTGACTATGTGTTTGGGGTAATAATAAGTTTAAATATGCCTCTTAGAATGGGTAATGGCTCTCCAATGAGAAGCAGAATTTTCTATCAACAATTCTTTCCCTAGAACCAAAGGTTAAGTTGAAGAGTTTGATTTAATGACAAAGTTAATTAGGCCTTTAACATTACAGGGTTCTTTCCATTCGTTTTCTAATCAAGATCATGGTCTAGGGTCAGCAACCTTGTGGAAGTGGGGGACATATTGCCAACCCTTGTTTTTCTGATGTTTGGGGGATGTGGCAGTGGGAGATTAGTGCTTAGCAATTTCTGAGTTGACAAAGGGCTCGTAGAATGCTGCCTCATATGAAAGTATTTCTTGCTTACCTTTCCCAAACCTCAGAGTCATTATGTGCTTGGGCTTTAAGGAACTTTAGGGAACATCTAATCAGTCCTTTCATTTTACAGCGGGGGAAACTAAGGCCAACATGATTAAGAATTTTTTCAGTGGTTACGTAGGTCATTTGGGGGCAGAATAATGGCTCTTCCAAGGTTAGTCACTCAAACTGACCTAATCAAAATGGCCTGTCCTCAAACACTCATATTGAAGGAAAATCAAAAATTCTTATTACTTTATGATATTTGTATTGTTTCTAGGCTAGTTTTGCTAGAGTACATCTTCCTACTACTTTTCAAGGCACATGTACTCTGTTTGATCTTGGTCCATGGATGTACCAGTAAAAATTCCTGGTTGTAAACAAAGAAATTTCCTCTTGCTCTTTTAATTTAAGGAAAAAAAAGGCAATCTACTGGAAGAATATTAGGGGTTTTCAGAACTGACTGGAGGCTGAAGAACCTGGCAAAGGGAAGGAACAGATATCAAAGCAGGTCCAAAAGTTCCAGAAACAGGACACAAGACAACTTTCTGGGGGTAGAAACCTCAGCCTCTGTGTTCAACCTGCTTCATCACAAGTGAATTCTCACCAGTGGTCTGTCTTTGTCTCACTTCTTCTTTCTGGGTTCAGATGGAAGAATTCAAAGGACTGAGCTGAGGGACTTGCCAATGCTTTGGCTGCCAGGGAGGCAACGAGATGGGATGGATGGACCCTTTGGCTTCTGTTGAGTGTTGGGATGGGACCCTGTGCACTCTAAAACCACATATGATGGGGAATTCCCCAAAATAAGGAAAAACAAGTTCAGGATTTGAATAGTCCCAGACTCAAGAAATGTCTCAGACAAAAGGCTTTATGGACCACTCTGAAGTTTGATCATATGCTATAATTCTGTTCTGGGAAAATATATTCCAAGTTACAGAATACTTCACAGATAACTTCTAGGTTTGGCCTGCTCATATTTCTATTTTATATAGGGGTCTGTTGGTCCAGGTCTTAAGCTTAAAGTGTGACTCCTTTGGTGGGATTTTTGGATAACACAGGGGACCAGATGCAGAAATGCCTTTGGCAATGTTGACACTTCAGAAATCCTGAGATAATTCATCCATCCATCCATCTTTCCACACAGGAAGTATTTATGGGCACATATTATCTGCCAGGCATTGTTGTGGACAGAATGAATATGTTCCTGCTCGCCTGCTTCTCAGGCTTTAGTCTGGTTCTGATACGGGGTGCTTTGACTTCTTGCTTTCAGAGGAATATTCAAATGCAGCAGAGAATATTGAGGAAGGCCAGGTTTCTGGTTGTGAGTCAATACTTCAAGAAATCTAACCCTCTGCAAAAAAAAAACTGGTGCTCACTTTTCCAGAAGAGATGCATTTTCCAAACTTTGTTCAAAAGCTCTAGCAAACATTTCTTACCAGACATGGTGCCAGGGAAGACGTAACCATGAGAAGGTTTATAACCTAGTAGGGGAGACAGACATCAAACCTAATTGTTTCCATGTGATGTCGTGAGTTCAGAGACAGAGGTACACCCAGGGTGCCGTGCAAACACAAAGACTCAAATTGTTCAGGTGCGCCAGTGTTGGGAAGGCTTTCCCATAGCGTATCCTAATCCGAGAGCTACAATGTAAACCTATCTTTTCTGTTCACCTGTGCAGCCTTTCCACAGACAATTACTGAATGCCTGTTTCATGCAAGGCCCAGGGTCTGTAGGTCTAGAAGGTAAGAGCCTCCCTTCAGCCAGAGGTGTCTTCTTTGCTCCATTTCCTTTCTAATAGTGGCCAACTGCTGAAACCTCTTGGGTTTAGGGATGGGGTAGGTGAGAGATGGATGAACCATCCATCCATAGCTTTGGCACCCCAATTGCCTGAGGCTGGCAATATTCCTGAGGTTCTCGGCCCAGGGACAAGGGCAGAGTCCAGGAGAACTGCCTTTGGTTTCATCTTCCTCTCAGAAGGTAAGCAATCAGCTCAACTACCTCCAAGAATGAACTTAGAGGAGCACTCTGCAAATCCACATCAGGCTCAGAAGACAAATGTTTCTTGACAGTTTTCTCTCTATTAATTTGCATAAACCTTTCTGTATGATTTTATTTACATTGGTGAGGCAGAACAGTAGTTCTCCAGCTTTGATGTGTGTGAGCCTTGGAGATTAGAACCGGGGCTCTTCCTTTGAGAAAACAAACACTTTTGTGTTGATTTCAATGAGATATAAATCATACCCAGGAAGTTTACAGTTGAGTAAGAATGGTATAATTACTGATTGTATACCAGAAGAGGACATATTTATGAAACGACTTGAAAAAGCTTGTAATCCCTTTCCGTATTTTGAATAACTAATTGCTATGTCATTGTGGCATATTTGCACCACAAGAGTTAAGTCTGTCAAACGTTTCCCTCCGAAAACCTTGTTTTAAGGGATTTCTAACTTGGTCGTAAAAATGTGCTCCAAGTTGGAGCTGACTTGATGGGAATCTGTGCCTGGAACACTTGATTTCAATGGTGCCAGTCAGAGTCAAATTACAGGCTGGGAAAAAGGAAACAAATTTTTTAAAAAGGAGGTGTTTATAGTTCCCGGCTCCCCTCAGTGCTTCTTTGGATCAAAATAGCCTCTTTAAAATAAATTGCAGACCATTAGTACATGACGGAGGAAACGCCTTTGAAACTGTGTTGGGGGAGGAGAGGGCAAGGGCAAGGGCAAGGAGAAGGAAGAGACTGATTTGGGCCATGATTCAGCTGTGCACGCACAGGGGAGGCTGTTCCCGCCGGTCTAACCCTGGAGTGGCGCATGCACGCAGCTGGCTCTTCCTGTATCCACAATTGACATTTCTGTCAGGCTAAGTGGACATCACTGTAAATCCACTTGTGTGTGCTAGAACAACAACAGCAACGAAAGTCTAGCTTAGTGAAGAATGGGTCATGGGCTCTGACTCTAAATTTTAGTGGGCATTTGGCTTTCTTGGAACATACTGGTACCTGACAGTCAAGCCCAAAAGGTAGTCCTTGCCTAGGAATATGTATTTGATTCCCCATATAGAGCCCAGGTATTTCTCCCAACCAACAGTAGAAAATTCACAATAACAATAGAGAAGCAGTCGCCACCATTGTGTCACCTTGAACCCCAGTGGTTTCCGGGCCACCACTGTACTCTAGCACCTGGGGACAATGGTGGTGAGACAGATTTATAACCTGGCTCCTTCAACCTCAATTCACATGTCTTTGTCCTTTTTAGATTCCACTCATGCCTTAATGACACTTTTCTTTTTCTTTTGAGAAAGCTAATTGCATTGGTTTCTGCAAGAGGCATCACTTTAAACAATCCATCCTGACTGTGAAAACAAATACATGCTTGGCTTATTTCATTTATTTTTTTTTCCCCAAACCTAAATTAGGATAAAGCCATTTTGGATAAGAAGACATGTGTGTGTCTTTGTCACATCTTTTATCATCACGACTGCTTTTCCAAATAATACAACTTGTGACAAATGTGAACATTAATTACAGTTAACAAAGAAATGTCATGTGAAGTGTTCTTGGGGGGGAGAAGAAAATACCCAGCCAATCAATGAGATTACATCTTGCACCAAGCTTCAAGTCAAAGTGCAAAAGTCAGAAATCAAATACCATCCGTTATCAAATTATGTTAATGATTCTAATGAAAGCTTCTGGTATTTTGTTCAAGAGTGTGTTTGATATAATGGTAACTAATAGAACAAGAAAAACTGATTGCCATGAATTAATTAGAACTGACTGCTGGAGTTTCCTTTTTTTATTATTTATTTAAATATTGACAATCTGTTTAGAACCTGGGGTTTTTCAGGCGGCTCTTTCCTTCTCTTCACAAGTCATCAGCCATTCGTGGAGTGAGAATGGAGCTGTGTTTTCTCATACTGCAGGGGTCTCTCACCAACCCCAGGGTTTTGACTAAATGGACAGCCAACAAAAAATAAATTAACTAGAGGGTCGACATGAATATTTATACGCAGGTTCACCCCTAACCTCAGGGGAAGGGCACAAATGAGGCCCTTTGCCTGCTGCTCCCTTCCCTTCTCTTTCACCCCTTACCTGCCTGCATCGCGGGAGGCTTCCATGTACATGTGTGAGGACACCCAGCTCCAGCTCACCCAACTAAGCTCCGTCCATCGATGTCTTCTTTTTGGCCACCCTTGAGCTTAGGGGTGTGGCTTCTGATGGTACCATCTGCTGTTGGCAGGGTGGACCCAGAGAAGAGGTCCTTGCAGGCCCTGGAAGAAGCTCAGGACTGTTTGAGAAGGGAACTTGGGGGTCCTGGGTGCCCATAATACAATCTAGTAAGGGGAGAATAAGTGCCAGATTCAAAATGCCCTTGGCCCATGCACTCCTTATGCTTTAGGGGAGCGGGGCAGATGGAAGAGGGCCAGAGTGGAGTCTTCAAAAGCACCTGGCCCAGGACAGCAGCTCTGGGTACTTGGATCTAAGAGTGATACTATGCCTGCATGTTCTTTGCTGTTGGGTATCTGAAGGTGTACATTTGGGCTTCTCTCTCTGCTGAAGTCTACTTTCATGGTTTCTTTTTGTTGATCATTCATTCCTTTATATATTCCCCGTTTATTGGACACTTACTGTGACAAGCTTGGAAGAAAAATAAGTTTAGGTCTCTGCTTCAAGGCGCCCATAAGCTTTTTATATTTGTACCTCTGTAATAAATAGTAGCTAGAGATCTGTTCAAAGTTTTTGTCCTTCCAGGTCTTGTATTCTGTTCTCTGTGTGCTTCCCCCCAACCCCCTTATCATGGCAGCAAGCATTTATAGGTCATGTAGAGGAGAAGTGAGGAGTAAAACCTAGGGGTTAGAAGATGTGAACTACCCTGGCCTCCCTCTGTGGCTATTTGGAAGGCTGCCCTCATACTCTCCTTTGCCCCTTCCCTGAGTTCTCCAGAGCACTCACCATTTGCTCCCACTGAATCCATATCAGAGACAGGTAAATGGGAGAATCTGGCAGGGGACCTCAAGCCCACACAGAGCCTCAGACAGCTGTGGTAGAAAAGCTGGACCCAAAGAGGCTCCAGGCAGCACCCGCCTAGAAGGCGAATTGTGATAAAATCAACACATCTCACTCTCCTCTAAAAATCTCTCTCTACATGTAAATCAGTGAGGGCTTTTCGTAAATCTTTCACCACGGTGTGAAGGTTTTGGTTATTATCAAACCGATATAGACCGGGCTGTGCTCTTGTAAAACTAATCATGACATCTGGGTAACTGAGCACAGGTCAGCTTGAAGCCCTAGCTTTCCGGTGTCGGCAAGCACATCAGACACTTTTGAATTTCCTTCGCTGGCTAAATTGGTACATTAGAGTAAAAGCGATTTCCACATTTGCATAGTTGATTTCATTGCTGTCGCCATTATTGATGCCCAGCTCCTCTGAAAGAAAGGAGCCATAAAAGCAAATAAAATCACTTTGTGATTCCATTATTGGATAAATTACCACATTACTGCCTGCGTTTTAGGGCTAAAGCCATTCCCTGCATTTGCATAGCTTATTTCATTATCATTATTAATAACAACAACAATAATAATGGTGATGACTAGGACCCTTGAATGAAGGGAACGAGAAAAATGCCAGAGCCTCGAGCAGTCTTTATGGACTAGCTACTCTCGCCGAGAGTCCCTTTATCTGCTGCTGAGATGTAGTTCCCTCCTCAAGCTAGCCGCACGCTTTTAACAGACCCTGTGCTAAAGCACTTCAGAACCTGTAGGTCCGGACTCCGGGTCTGAAATAGTGACTAGTTTCTCCTTGGAATTAGCAAAGATTTAGGCCGGGAGTCCCTGCTCAGCAGCTTCATTGGGTCTGTCTGCTTAGGAATGCTGTTTAAACTCACCAAGCCTCAGCATCTTTGTCAGTGAAATGGGGATTTTGATGCTTGCCTTGCAACATGATCGAAAAGCAATGGAGATGGTGAATGTGAACATGTGTGAGCCATAATGCTCCTCGTAGATTTTAGAGACTCTTCTGGCTCCATGGGAAAGCCGAGGCAATTGCCATGGCTGGGTTGCTTTTGTAAAGGATACTGGGGCTGCCCTCGTTTGGACAAATTTTCTAAAACCTTCCTTGTGTTTCTAAGCCATTATGCTTTAAGATAGGAAGGGCCAGAATACTTGGTGGTGGTTACAAACCTTTGATGTTTACAGATAGCTTCCTTTGATACTAAACATGCCTAGGCTGATTTGGAGGCCCAGATGTTGCTTTACTTATTCACGGATCTCCAGTTATGAATGTGTTTCACTCCTTGGCCATTGAGCCAAGGAACTACAAAGCCTTTTTGTCTATTAATTCTGATTTCCTTTCGTGAAAGGAAGGTCCACTGGTGGCCGTCCGTGGTATGCTGAAGAATTTTCCCCCTGGTTTTGTTTTTATTATTTTATTTTATTTCTGCTGCACCAGGGGCTCCAAAAAAATGAATGTGTCAGTAAAGGATTTGACAGTATGTTACGACAGTCATCAATCCACCGAGCCCTGTAGCCATAAATAAGCATCATACGCTGCCACACTAAAGAGGACAGTTTTTCTTCTCCAGGACATTGAAAATGTCACAGCCGGGGAATTGTTTGTCCCTGTCTCCACGGCAACGCCACCAGCACTTATCATTAACTTTCACACCAAGATTTTAATCAGCGCTCTTTGCGGCCTGAGACCAAGTCAACATCAGCCCAAATTTTCAAAGCCGTTATTCTAATTATGACGAGAAAGCTATAGATTGATGAGCAGAGTTTTCTGCAAGGACTGGTGGCAGTTAATTCTCGTGACCTGCGTGGCTCCGGGAGTCTCTCTTAGAGATGGAGTCTTGAAAGTTCGATTATTAGTGACAGCTTGTAAGTGAGAGGAGCCTTATCTCTCCAGAGTGTTGATAACTTGAGACAAGGTTTAACTAGGAAGTAGTGAGACAGTGGAAGGAGGGGAGAGAGGGGGGAGAAAGGGAAAAAAAGTGCACACTTTCTGTGCAGCCTGCACACAGTATAATGAGAAAATACGGACAGGCACAATTTCACAAGTTGTAAATTCTAGGAGCCTTCAGTTGTAAATTCTGGTGGAGGCTGTTTTACTCGGCTATCTGATAATGTGTGAAAATATTTGTCCCTTTGCTTCATAGGAACGGGCAAGCACTGTTTTCTAGAAAATGCATTAAACTTCCCAGCTCTTTGCGGCCTCTCCTTTCTTTACAGTTTCTTGGTCAGGGGACCTCTAGAAACAAAATAAGAATGTGCAATTGAAATGAAGTGGTAACTAATTAAAAAAAAAACAAAAAAACAAAAAACCTCTTCCTTCCTTCTCATTTCTCTTAGCTGCCTCCCCTACCCCCATCCTCTTTGGATTCAATTTAATTTCTAGAGCCTTTGGGTTTGCAACAAACGGGGTGGGTATAGTTTCAGGGACCCTAATAACTCTCTCCCTTCATATTTCTGTGAGTCTCTCCTGTTCTCTGCCCTCATTAATCTGACTGATGGGTGCCTTTCCTTTTTTTGGCCATGCATAGGAAATTGTCATGCTGTGGATTTCACGTCATCTTCAAGTTTACTTTGAGGAAGTGGTACCTACTGCCTCTCTGGGCCTAAGACGTTCGGCTGAGCCATCAGTCTGTTCAGGATGGGGTGGGAGTGGCGATTCTGGGGCTTCTCGCTGGGGTCCTTGGTGCCACCCCAGAGTGGTGGGGATGCTGGAGGTGGAGGCAGACAAGAGGTCTTGCAAGCAGGACAGCTCTCTCCACCTTCTCCAAAGGTTTTTAATCATCTCATTAGAGATCCACCAGCCTCTTTGTAAGGGAGGATGCTGGAAGGCAGTGTGGTGAGGTCCAAAGAACCTCCTTCTAGATGCTCAAGGTCAGGTTTCTCAGCCCTCGCAGAGTGGGCCCCTCTGTTCCCTTCTTTTATCGTCTTCAAATGGAGATAATAACATCTCTCTAGCCTCTTTCACATATCAAATGAGAAAAAAAAAAGGAATTAAATTGCAAATATTTAATGTTTTAATTCCATTAGAAAATGCAGATGTGCAAACATCCTTGGCTGCCGTCTACTTTTTTAGTTTTTCTCCTCCATAACCAGAAAATTATAATGCTATTACATTTTATAGTGTTTCTTTTTCTTTTTCAAATTATTTTTACATTTTTTAAAGCAGGCACAATTATCTCCATTATCTTTATTTTGGTTCTGAGGCCACTGAGGCACAGAGAGGTGAAGCATCGTGCTTGTGGTCACACAGCCAATTAGAAGCCTACCAGGTAGAGAATTGTCATCTCCCGAGTCCCAGAGTGCTTATCCCTAGACCACACTGTTACCATATTAATAGGCTGGGATTAACGAAAAAAGCAAACCCAATTAGTTTCTCTTGCAGCCCTTTTACAATCCTGTCTTGTTTCCCGAGTGTTTATATGTATGTTTTAATAGCGTTCCCTGCCTTTTATGCTGAGGTTGCTCGAGGTATGTTTATAATGGTGGCATAATTATAATAATAAAATACAAATCCGTCCACGGAGCGAGCTCATTACCGGCTGGCCAGGTAAAACAAGTAGACCTGGTGTTGATGCCTGAGCGAGGCGTTTTATTTCTAAGGTGGTGCTGCTTTGAAACACAAGATGCTTTGCTCCTTTAGCAAGGGAGACCTGTGTTCTGAACATAACTGGAGTTTGGGACCCAAGGTTGAGTGGGTCATTGAGACACCTGGGCCATGTTGCTTTAACATGCTCTCCCCTCTTAAGATCGCTTTTCCCAGGAAAAAAGTGGAAATCATTTCCTCTGATTCTCCGTAGAATAAGATCTTTCCTTGAACACAGAAGGAGGCCTTTTGCATTCCAACTCTTGGACCTAGACTTTCTAATGTATACTATTGTTATGAACGAAGCCAGAGGAGAAAGAGAGAGAGGGAGTGTGTGTTTTTTTAAACGCCTGTCTGTCCTTGTTAATTAGAAGTGCACATATTGGGAAATTAACTATGAAATACTAAAAATGATAAATTATTCCTTATTTGAAAGTATAAATTAAAGGTTTAGTGTATATAAAATTTGTCATGTTTAATTGCAAGTTCAATTAAAATTCAGGGTAATGATGATTTATACAGGTTTCTGTGTAATTTGATATTCATTAGCTTAGCCAGACACATGCTGATATTAGCTCGTTAATTATGTTTCCTTTTGTTGAAGGCAGCCTTGTGAAAGCAATCTGCTCAAAGTTTTCTAAACTCATTCTGCTAAATGAATATTTGGCAGCTGTTCACGTTATTGAGATGGTCACTGTGGTTTCATTTCACTCATAGGCCGCATCAATCATACCTTCTCTGTGACAAACAAGGGTTTCTCATTACAAACCCATTTATGAAGGTTATGGCTGACATTAAAGAGCGATTGAATAGTCCTCTCTGTTACTTTAACGTTGGAGTGGAGCTGCTGCTAATCG
>PVKH010008111.1:0-19706 GCA_004027955.1 Chaetophractus vellerosus | reverse complement strand
TGCCACGTCAGTGAGACGTTGAGCCCCACCCCTCGGTGGGGGTGGTCTCAAGTAGAAGCAGAGAGGACTTTTGGAGAAGCAGATTTGAGGGGCAGTTCTGATGTTGGAGTGAGCCGATCGCCGGATGGGCTGCAGCTGGCCTTGTGGAGAGACGCAGCGCAGAGAGTCTCATGGTCTTCAGCTGAACTCGTGAAGGAAGTGGGAGCTAAGCCCGGAGAGAAACGCAGCCCCGGGAACAAAGGAATCCGGAAGCCTGAACCCTGGAGATGTCGGCAGCCATCTTTCTCCAAAACGTGGACTTTGGTATGGGAAGAAATTTCTGTTTGTGGCCTGGTAACTGTAAGCTTCTACCCCAAGTAAATACCCTTTTGTAAAGACCGAGCAATATTTGGTATATTTCAAAAGGCACACCTTTGGCTGACCAAAACAATAATAAACAATAAAAAACAGAAACAAATAAGAAAATTCTCCACCTCTCAATCTCTCCTTGCTTCCCCTTCTGTACATAGTTGCTATTTCTGGCTATTCTTGCACATTTATTTATTTATTTATTGAGCAGTTTTATTGAGATATATTCACTTGTAGTTCTCTGTCTTTTTAATAATGGCCATTCTGATAGGTGTGAACTGATATCTCACTGTAGTTTTGATTTCAATTTCCCTTATCATTAGAGATGTTGAATATTTTTGTGTGTGTTTTTTTTTTTTTTGCCATTTGTATTTCTTCTTTGGACAAATGTCCATTCAAGTCTTTTGCCCATTTTTAAATTGGGTCACTTGTCTTTATATTGTTGAATTGTAACATTTTATGTATCATGGATATTAAATGATTATCAGACATGTGATTTCCAAATATTTTCTCCCATTGAGTTGGCTGCCTTTTCACTCTTTTGACAAAGTCTTTTGAGGTGCAAAAGTGTTTAATTTTGAGGGAGCCACATTTATCTATTTTTTTTTCCTTTTGTTCCATATGCTTTGGATGTACAGCCCAAGAAACCACAACATACTACAAGGACATTAATATGTTTCCCTATATTTTCTTGCAGTACTTTTATGGCCCCAGCTTTTATATTTAGGTCTTTGATCCATTTGAATAGATTGTTGTATAAGGAGTGAGATAGGGTTCCTCTTTCATTATTTTGGTTATAGCAATCCAGTTTTCCCAGTGCAATTTGCTGAAGAGACTGTTTTGTCCTGTTAACATATACTTGGTAGGTTGTCAAAAACCAATTGGCCATAGAGATAAAAGTTTTTTTTTTTTTCCAGACTCTCAATTCTATTCCGCTGATCAATGTTTCTATTTTTATACCAATACCATGCTGTTTTGACTACTGTAGCTTTGTAATAAGTTTCAAGTTCAGGCAATGAAATTCCTCCCATGTAGTTCTTTTTTTAATGCTTTTGGCTATTCAGGTGTACTTTCCCTTCCAAATGAATTTCGTCATTGCCTTTTCTATGTCTGTAAAGTAGTCTGTTGGAATTTTGATTGGTATTGCATTGAATCTATAAATCAGCTTGGGTAGGATTGACATCTTCATGATATTTATTCATCCAATCCATGAACACAGAATGTCTTTTCCGTTTGTTTAGGTTTTCATTGGTTTCTTTTAGCATCATTTTGTAGTTTTCTGCATATAGGTCCTGTACTTCTTTGGATAAATTGATTCCTAGGTATTTGAGTCTTTTGGTTGCTATTGTAAGTGGAACTTTTCCCCTGATTTCTTCCTCAGATTGTTCGATAATGGTGTACAAAATCATTACTGATTTTTGCATATTGATCTTGTATCCTACCACTTTGCTGCATTTATTAGGTCAAGTAGCTTTGTTGTTGACATTTCAGAATTTTCTCAATATAGGATCATGCCATCCATGAATAGTGAGAGTTTTACTTCTTTTCCTATTTGGATGTCTTCTCTTTTTTTTTTTTCTTGTCTAATTGGTCTAGGTAGAACTTCTAGTACAATAGAATAACAATGGTGACAGTGGACATCTTTGTCTTTTTCCTGATTTCCCCATTGAGTACAATGTTGGCTGTGATTTTTCCATATATGCCTTTTATCATATTTAGGAATTTTCCTTCTAGTCCTATCTTTTGAAGTGTTTTTATCAAGAAAGTTTAATTTTGTTAAATGCCTTTTCTGCATCACTTTAGATGACCATGTGGTTTTTTTCCTTCAATTTGTTACTGTGGTGTATTACATTAATTGATTTTCTTATGTTGAACCAGCCTTACATACAAGGAATAAATCCCACTTGGTTGTGATGTATAAGTCCTTTGATATGCTGTTGGATTCAATTTGCAAGTAAATTGTTGAGAATATTTTCATCTATTTCATTAGACAGCTTGGTCTGTAATTTTCTTTTTTCATAGTGTTTTTATCTGGCTTTGGTATTAGGGTGATATTGGCTTCACAAAATGTGTTTGGTAATTTTCCTCTCTCTTTAATTTTTGAGAAAAGTTTAAACAGGAATGGTGTTAATTCTTTTGAAATGCTTGGCAGAATTTACCTATGAAGGCTTCTGGTCCTGGACTTTTCTTTGTTGGGAGGTTTTTAATGATGGGTTCAATCTCTTTAATGTGATTCATGTGTTAAGTTCAGGTAGCTTCTGTGTAGGTTGTGCATCTCTAGGAATTTGTCCTTTTCATCTAGGTTGTCTACTTTGTTGGCATACAGTTTCTCATACTATCCTCTTATAGTCCTTTTCATTTCTGTGTGGTCAGTCATGATTTCCCCCTTTCATTTCTGATTGTATTTATTTGCATATTCTCTTTTTTGTTGTTGTCTAGCTAGGGGTTTGTCAATATTATTGATTTTATCAGAGAACAAGCTTTTGGTTTTGTTGATTTTCTCTATTGTTTTTTTGTTCTCAATTTCATTTATTTCTGCTCTAATGTTTATTATTTCTTTCATTCTGCTTGGTATGGGATTGGTTTGCTGTTCTTTTTCTAGTTTCTCCAGTTGTTCAATTATATCTTTGATTTTAGCTCTTTCTTCTTTTTAAACATAGCCTTTAGGACTATAAATTTCCCTCTCAAGACTACCTTCACTGAATCCTATAAGTTTTGCTAAGTTGTGTTCTTGTTTTCATTTCTCTAATATATTTATTGATTTCACTTGCAATTTCTTCTTTGCCCCAAAGATTATTTAGGAGAGTGTTTTTGCCTCCACACATTTGCAAATTTACCTCTTTCCTGTCTATTATTGATTTCCAGTTTCATTCCATTATGATCTGAGAAGGTGCTTTTTATAATTTCAATCTTTTTATATTTATTGAGAGCTGCACTGTGACCTATCATGTGGTCTCTCCTGGAGAAATATCCATGGACACTTTAGAAGAATGTATAAACCACTAAGTTTGGATGCATTGTTCTGTATGTGTTTGTTAGGTCTAGCTCATTTATCATATTGCTCAAGTTCTCTGGTTCCTTGTTGATCTTCTGTCTAGTTGTTCTATCTAATCATGTGAGTGGTGTGTTGAAGTCTTCCATGATTATTGGAGAGATATCTATTTCTCCCTTCAGTTTTGCCAGAGTTTGCCTCATGTATTTTGGGGCACCCTAGTTAGGTGCCTAGATATGTATGACTGTTATATCTTCCTGGTTGATCGTCACTTTTATTAATATATACTGCCCTTCTGTATCTCATACTTTTTTTTGCATTTGAAGTCTGTTTTGTCTGGTATTAGTATAGCTAGCTCTGCTCTTTTTTGGTTACTATTTGTTTGGAGTATCTTTCTCCAACCTTCACTTTCAGCTGGTTTGTATCCCTGCTTCTAAGTTGATTCTATTGTAAGCAGCATATATATGGATGGCTCATTAAAAAAAATCTATTCTGTCAGCCTACATCTTTTGATTGGGAAGTTGAATTCATTCACATTCAATGACTTTACTGTAATATCATTATTTACCATTTTATTTACCATTTTATTCTTTGCTTTTCATATGTCATATCTTATTTTTGTCTGTCGCTTTACTGTTTTAGTTATCCCTCTGAAATTCTTTCCTCTACACTCTCCTCCAAGCCTCTCTCTCTTGTCTTTTTCTTTCAGACTCTAACTCTTCCTTTAGTATTTCCTACAAAGACACATTCTTTTTTATGAACTCGCTTAGTTTCTATTTGTTAGTGAATATTTTATACTTACAATTTTGTGGATAAATGATTCCTGGCTGGCAGTTTTTCTCTTTCAGTATCTTAATTGTATCATACCACTGTCTTCTTGCCTCCAAATTTTCTGATGAGAAATCTACACTAAGTCTCACTGGGTGTCCTTTGCATTTGATGGTTTGCTTCTCCCTTGCTGCTCTTGGAATTTTCTTTATCTTTGACATTTGACATTCTGAGTAGTATGGGTTTTGGAGCAGGTCTATTCTCATTTATTCTGACTGGGGGTTGCTTCACTTCTTGGACATGTAAGTTCATTTCTTTCATGAGATTTGGGAAATTTTCAGCTATTATTTTCCTCAAATACTCTTTCTGCCCCTTTTCTCTTCTCTTCTCCTTCTTGATCTCCCATATCACATATGTTGTTGCATTTTGTGTTGTCATTCAACTCCCTGAGTCCCTGCTCATTTTTCTCTATTCTTTTCTCTCTGTGTTCTTTACTCTCTTCAATTTCAGCTGTTCTGTCTTCTGTATCACTTATTCCTTCTTCTATCATTTTGAGTCTGCTGTTGTAGACCTCTAATGTGTTTTTGATCTCACCTATCATTCCCATGAGCTCTGTTGCTTTTCTATTCAGGTTTCAAATTTTTCTTTGTGCTCAGTCAATGTCTTCTTGATGTTGTTTATCTTTTTATCCATATTGTCTTTCAACTCATTAATTTGATTTTGGAAATTTGTGTGCATCTCATTAAATAGTTGTCTCAAGTACTGCCTCTTTTCTGGGGCTTTGACATATTCTTTTTCTTGGGCCATGTCTTCCATTTTCATAGTATGGCTTGTAAATTTTTGCTGATGTTTTAGCATCTGATTACAATGGTGAGTTTACTCAGATGCTCAATTTCTATCTCTTTTGTTAGGATTTACTGTTGGGAGGCTGAGTTACTGATTCTTGGTGAAACCTGGGTCTTTAAGATTGTCCCTGTTTTACTCAAAACTGGGCTTAGGACCCAGTAATAGGTTGTAGACCTGCTTCCTAGGGCCTTGGGAAGGGAGGCTATTACTTTTACTTTCCTCAGATGCAGTTCCACAGTCTGCTAGCAGATGGCATGCTTTGACAGACCTCTCAGTTAAATGCCTGGTTGGAGTGTGTTTGCTGCAACATGGACTGGATCAATGTGATAAAGGTTTCTGCCCAGTTTCACTTTGAGTGAAATAATTCAGACACAAAAGGACAAATACTGTAATTTTTCACTAATATGAACTAAATATGATGATAAACTCATGGAGGTAAACTCAAGTGTACAGGTTACTAGGAAATAGAATGTGGATTGAGAATGAGAGCTGATGCTTAATGTATGTAACATTATTAATAAGGCTAATTTTAAAACTGTGGGAATGAATATAGTTGTATGTAACACATTATATTGAGTATAACTAACACTGCTGATTTATAAATGTGATTGGGGCTGAAAGAGGTAGTCAGTGGACATAAATGTCAATTGAAAGGAACTAGAGGATGATTTAGGGAATGTATAACAATGATTTTGTGGTGGATGAAGATTGTGGTTAGTAGTACAAATATAAGAAAGTTCTTTTTCACAAAGTGCTAAGAATATGGTCATATAAGGGAAAATTACAACTAATGTGACTTATGGGCAATAATTAACAGTAATATTGTATAATTTTGCAGCAATTGCAAGAAGATATTATTCCAATACTAAGGGACAACAATAGGGGGGTTTGAGGGGTGTGGGAATTTTCCTTTTAGAGTAATGAAAATGGTCTAGGGTTGACTGGGGTGGTGACAGCACAACTCTCTAATGAAAATGAGAGCCACTGAGTGTACACTTTGAATGGATGTACAAACCATGGGATTGTATAACACAGGTAATCCAGTGGTGGTTGATGGTCTGTGGTTAACAGGACAAATACGAGAACATTTTCTCATGAAAGATAACAAATATACAATTATAATATAGGGATTAATAATTGGTTGGATTGGGGAAAAATGCACCAAATGTAAGATATGGGTTATAGTTAGTTGTAATGTTTTGATGATACTGTTTCATAATGTGTAACAAATGTTTCACAACAATGCAAGGTGTTGGTGTTGGGGAGATGTATGGGAGCCTTATATGATGATATACATGTTTGTTTTTAAAATTCACAAATTCTACAATACATTTATTTTCATGTATGAATGATATACTTCAATGCAAACAATTCTTTTGATTTCTTTATTCATCCTTTGATTGGATAAAACAAGAGTTTCATCTTAAAATTTAAATGTCACCATTTGTTTTGTGCAGTACAACTTGCATCTATAAAAAAGGGAAATACTTTTTTTTTTTTTTTTTTTACAATAAGCACTATCATCTGCATTTAGTTTTATCCTAAATATTTGTTAGGAAATAAAAATCCCAAATATTTAGCAACATGTCAATAGGCATACTATTAGCTTAATTTCTTTTTGGTCATTTGTAGAAATTTCTCTATGCTTCCTTCAAAACCCAGTTGAGCTGATAGAAGCTGTAAAAGTGAAGTGGAGACTTAAAAGGACCTTATTTAACAGGAAAGCTACTTTGTCTCATAATGTAATATGCTTTTCTGTAAAATGAGAAATAAAATCCTTCAACAATAAAACCATAATCTTCAAATCCCACCCAGATTGGCAGATTCCTTTGTACACAAGTATATCAGAGCACTAAAAGTGGGATCTGCCCTCTAATGAAAATATGTGAAAACAAAAATCTTACTAACCTAGTGAAAGCTCTTTGGCATCCCTTAAATCTTTTGGGTTTTCCTTGTTTCCTAAAACATTTTGCTCCCTTAATCACAATGGCTAGCATAAAATTGAAAACAAAAGCATCTTTGTTGTCTTGGTTAAAGAGATTCTAGATGCTAAAAAAGATTTCCTCTTATTTTAATTAATACCTACATCACACTGTTACTGGTTGTTCTGGTTTCTAAATTAGAAATTAGCTTTCCAAAATGCCACCGAACTAAAATTTCACTCATGTAAACCCATGATGATCTTGTTTACTATACCCAGAAGCTATATGAAATCATACCAAAGTGCTAAATTATGTGAAAAATCACTAGTCATAAATATATAATACTATAATTATGATTTTTAATGGTGTTCTATGGAATGAGGTATAGAGTTCCCTTTTCGTGTTGGTAAATTTTCATTGAATATAAACAAAAACTATCTGAAAAGGGAAAGTTGGAAAATTCATATCATCCATATATACACCATAATTTTGGTTTTGTATGTTTCTGAAATTGTTTTAGAAATAATTCATTAGCTTTCTCACCACCAGTTGGAAAGAGGAAAGAAAAATAACATTTCCTTTTAATCTTCCATTTCTTTCTATTTATTCATATCTTCCCAACTCTCAATAGAGTAGCACAATGAAAGCATTTTATTGAGTGAAAAAAAAAGAAAATAAAAATAAGATAAATAGCTTTACCCCAAAATTTAGATGAAAGTATACTACCAGGGAACCAGCTGTGGCTCAATTGGTTGGGCTCTGTTTTACCACATGGGAGGCCCAGGGTTTGGCTCCTGGGGCTCCTGGAGAAGGCAAGCCGCCACGCGGTGAGCTGACACAGCAAGGGGAGACAAGCAGACACGGAGAAATGCAAAGCAAATGAACACAGCAAGCACAAGCAGCAAGGGGGGGATATATAAATAATAAATAAATCTTTAAAAAAAAAGTATACTACCATACTTGAAAACAAAATTTAATTCCATGCATCCTAGCAACATAAGCAAAAAGGGAAACATTATGAATTATATAAAGAATCATACTGGTACAAAGGGTAAAAACAAAGCTGTAATACTCAGAGCAATTTGTTATATGAATGTGCTATGAACTATTTATTCTTTTAGAAATCTGTAGAAATGTGCTCTCGATGGACTAGGGATTTTCTTATTTTATGTTTCAGGGAACATATACAAAAGTTTTATTAAGAGTTATGCCAAAGCAGAGGCAAAATTAAATTTATGGACCTGGATTTTCAATTCTGATCCTTTGGCCCATTGAGCTGAAGGAGTCCAGCCTACTACTTTCCCATTTAGGAAAACCAGTCTAACTCTACGAAGTTGAAATACATAGCGATTAGGACCATTGTGTCACCAGGGTCCTGTGGATCCCAGGGTAGGGCTTGTTAACCAATAGGGTAAAATTTATCTATTGTGAGATAATTTAGACATTCAGGTAAAGTCCTTTATCAGGAAAATAAAGTCTTTGATTTTACCGTTAATATGCAAAAAAATAAATCACTCTGAACAAACTACCTTAATATCCCACTAAGTTATGATGGAAGAGAAATGTAGTTTCATGAGCACAATTTAGGGATTAGAGGAAAATAAAACTAGGAAGAGAGAAGTGCTTGTGTAGTGGCTACCATCAAAAGTTGTGCTTGAAAAATTGGCTGGGAGTCTTACTTAAAATAGAGATTTCTGCGGGGCCAGCTCGATAACCCAGTGGATAGGGCGCCGGCATACCACATGGGAGGCCCTGGGTTCGATGCCCGGGGACCTCTCCTAGCGGGCAGACCGCCTTGAGAATGGCAAGCTGCCATGGGCGGGCCGGAGCCGCCGTGGGCAGGGCAAGAAGCTGCCACGGACATGGCAAGAGCCGCCACGGGCAGGGCAGGTTGCCCGCGGATGGAGCGCAGCCAGCCACCCACGAACTGAAAGCCGGCTGTGAACAGACGCAGAGACTGCCCACAAGCGGGGAAAGCCGCGCCTGCGCAGTGACCACTCTCGGCGCGTCGCCGCAGCGGGGGGAAGGGGAGATATGTAATAAAATAAATAAATCTTTAAAAAAAAATACAGATTTCTGGATCATATCTTCAAAGGCCCTGCCTCATTAAGTTGTATTGGGTTCCAAGTACCCAAGGAGTATTCAACAAGCAAACTCCTTAGGTAATGTTAATGGACTTCCTGCAAGGAGGCCATCAATGGGAGGGAGACCTAAATGCAAAGGCCATTTTGGCAGCCAAAGCAAGTATCACGATGGGCATCAAACACTTAGAGTGGTCAATCACAAAAAGAGTCAGTCTGCACAAAGAAGCATTGATTAGGGTCTATTTTATATAAAGTTTTTGTACCATAAAACATGCCTTTGCAATTGAGAATGTATTCAAACTACTCTTTAATTGCTAAACTTTGTATAGCACTTACTAAGTGCCAGGCAGTTTTCTAAGTGTTTTCATGTGCTGACTTATCTATACTTACAACAACCTGTGAGGTAGCTACTAATTATTATCACCATCTTTACCCCCTTGCAGCAGACAAAGAAACAAAAGACTAGAAAAGTTATCTGTCTTTTCTGGCTCACAGCTGTTGAAACAGTGAGCCAGCATTTGTACCAGGCAGTTTATCTCCAGAGCCAAACTCTTGATTGTTATGTTATGTACATTGGCTTTCAAATAGCCTTTAATGGGAGAGAGGATTTTAGTTTAGGAGTGTTATCTAATGACATATAACTTGAAATCTGAGGAAAGTAACCAAACTATCAAGCATTCATTTTATTATGCATTTCATTGTACATTGTGCTTTAAGAAATTCTGAGTTTGAGAGCATCATATCATCATTGCATACTTCTGTGGCGGTAGCAAGAAGATATTCTACAATGTTAAACTCATCATTATTCTATTATTGAGAAGAAAAATATAACATAAAAGAAATAAAGGGGAAATTGAGGGACTTAAAATATGCAGAATAAAATGACTCAAAAGCAGCAAACTAATGAGGTAAAAATGGCCTACTTATAAAATCAGCAAAAAAGCAAAGATTGATGGACCCTCTTTTTGTTCTTTGCCAAAAGCAATAAATGAGATTAAAAATAAGACCATAAGAAATCAGCTAAATGATACCGTTGTTTTGAAATTTTATAGTGAAATAAAAATCTCCATAATTGTTGTAGTTGCTCAAATTCTTTTCAGTTAGGCCCATTATTTCCAGGCTTTCAGATAGTTTTGTCTTATATTTTTCACATCTCCTTCATCAATTTGTATTATTTTCGAACACATAGCAGTCTGTGGTATAAGCTAATCTTAGTCATTAAATTAAAATTTCCCTGTAAGGGAATTTTCATATCCTAATAGTTTATGGATTTTGAGCTACATAATGCAAAAAAGTTTTAGTATAATTTCACATACAAAGAATATTTTGAAATACAACTTAAATTTTAAACATCTAATTCAAGATTACTTTTGATATATCAAAAAGATTTAAAAATTTATACTCCTTGATACAGATTTATTTTGTCATAAAATAACCATGATAGAAGAAATATAACAGAAAAAAAATGGAACTGTGATAGGAAAAGGAAAAAATTGCTAAACCATGGATGTGTTATACCATATATATGTTTATACAAATATACACACACAGACACTCACACATCCTCATAAATATTAATCTTTTGGGTATAATATTTATAGTTTATTTTTCAATTTAAAGTTATTGCCTAATGGAAAATTTCATTGGGTATGGAAATCAAAATCTCATTATGAAAATTTAAAAGTATATATATTTCAAATCCAGCTAAAGTATAACCAAACTTATGTTTATTTAATGAAATCCTTGTATTTCTTCCCTTAAGATAATCTTTTCAGTTAGTTACCAAAAATGCCTTTTATCATCACTGTAACTAAATAGAACCTATTTGAATTTCTCCCGATTAAATAGAATGAAGTCTCAGATCATTTTCTCAGAAGTTATGGGGCCATAGAGAATTTTTCAGTCTGTAAAACAAAGCCAGTTTCATATTTTGAAGGTGATAGTGGACTTTGTTAAGCAAATGGGAGAACACAGGCAAAGTGTTTAATATCATATTTCAGCTACATATAAAGCTGGAGACAAATTAGATTAAAAATAAATATCATTCCAATAACATGATTGCTAAATATTAAAGACAATATAATATCAAAACAGTAAGGATTACACTAGCTTTAATATAATCTGAGAATCTTTTAAAACATTTCTTTTAGGGGGCAAGAGAAATTATTCTTTTGATATGCATTCCTTTGGGTTTATTCTAAACCACTCAATCAAGATCATACTAAATCATATTAAATTATAAACATTACACAAATTAATGTATTACCTGTAAAGCAAGTTTCCATGAAAGTTTATAGTGAAAACATGCACCCTTTTAAGACAGGGACCAAAATTTTCCTCTAGTATATATGTTTTACTTACTTTTATTCATTTTTTTATTTCCAAAGTGTCACTGGAAAAGATTTTCCTCCAATTGCTGAAGACAAAAATGGCAGGATTAAAGGAATTGTTGCCTTGAGAAGGGTTGGTTTTGAACCGTTTTGCACTTCATTATCCTCCAATCAAGCAGTCAAGTTTCCTCACCTCTAGAATTCACATTCTGCTGATTATCATTTAAGTACATTAATTGGTTACACTGTAATTTCTGGCCAGATGAACAAAGAAATGTTACTGATGGCTCATTCACAATTTTATTCCCTTTTGTGTAGTTGGCTAAGAGATTCCCTTCAGATTTCTCTATCATCACCTACACAGCTCTCCCACTGGCTATAAAATACTGCAGCAGCTTGTAGGTAATTGATCAGACAAGTGAACTGTAAAATATTCATTTTCTACTTCAACAGTCAGATAAATCTCTTGGGAAGAGGATGAAAATATTGCTTATGCACATCAGGGTCGGTCGAGTAATAGCAAGGTTGCTGATAAGCAGGGGTCCACTACTGAGCCCATGCTTAATTCGTTGCTATTCCAGAGAAAGCATGCAACCTGCCTTTGCCTGAAGCTACAAGTCTCATTATATACTGAACCGGAGGCATCAACATCAGTGCCCTAGTCAGGTTGCTTGAAAGATAGTGCTTCCTCTTTTAATTAATCAGGTTCATCTTGGCATAACATGCCAAATAGCCAATTAACACTTAGCTACTGTAACCAACATGCTAAATAGTAAATTGCTAATGAAATGAGAGTGCATAGAAAGGTAGCTGTGCAAAGAATGTTGGGAAAGCAGGTTGGCTGATTTTCATAGCACCTGTGCTTTTTTCCCTTCCTTCCTTTGGTTTCTTTCCTGGTTGCCAACTTTTCAAATAACTGCCATTGTATTGGAATTTGTTAGAATAATACTGCAATCAGACTAGTCAAGCTAAAGCAAAAAGGCATGCATTATTTTAATCTTTTGTTCTGTGGGTTACAATAGTAAAAAACACTGAGACAATGTACCTTGGCCTTTTCCCAGTTTTTTATATGTAACTAGCTTTTTTTTTAAAGCATGAAGTTCCCATCCTCTACACCTATCCCAGCTCCTGGTAACCTGTATTCTAGTTTCTGACACTTGTAATTATTTCCTATTAGTGAGATCATACAATATTTGTCCTTTGTGCCTGCCTTATTTCACTCAACATGATGTCTTCAAGGATCATCCATGTTATTGCATGTATCAGAACTTCATTCCTTTTTATGGCTATATAATACTCTATTGAATCTATATATCACATTTTGCTTATCCATTCATTGGTGATGGGCTCTTAGGTTTTTTCCATCTCTTGGCAATTGTGAATAATGCCACCATAAACATTGGTGTGCAAACATATATTTGAGTGCCTGTTTTCCATTTTTGGGGGTATATGCCTAGAAGTGGGGTTGCTGTGTCATATGGTAATTCTATACTTAGCTTTTTGAAGACCCACAAAACTGTCTTCCGCGGCAGCTGCACCATTTTACATTGTAATCAGCTTTTTAAGGAGTCTTGAGTCTTGGAATATAATTCTGAAATGGTTATTTTTCTACAATCACCACTTTCACCAATGCCTTGTCAAAATTTCATGTCCCTTAATGGAACCTGCGGAAGATTCTAAAACCATTGCAGACACTGTGGTTATTAAAACTTGGTGTACTTTTAAATTAAGTTGTAATCTTGATTTCAAACCCATGCACTCCTATACCTAAAGCAAAGGTTGGACTCCTCCTTTCTTTTGAAGACTAGATTCTTCAGTGGGGATGAGGTGGGAAAGAGAATGAAGAACAGTTTTCTTTTAATTGGTCATAGTTGTATGTCTCCCTCTGTTGAGAATTGGGTGTCATTAATTTTCAAACTGACTAGAGATGCTGATGCCTTCTTTCTGGTAGCTGTTCAAAGATTTGTTCTTGAAGAGATACTCCTATGAGTTCTTTAGAAAGCCCTGTGAGTCTCTGCATTATCCACTTCCCTGTTGCATAAGGTCCAGCTCTGGCACAGCTTCTTCCATGTGTCTCCTCTTCTCTTGCTCTTATTCCGTGTGTTCTTGCTATGGTCCTCTCACCAGCAGGCAGCACTCTTGAGTGGAGGAACAGCAAGTTGCTATTCACGTTCAGTTTCCTTTTGTGATGACTACTGACCTTTGAAGACAAACTTATGCTTTCCTTTCCGTAACACATTATGGGGTACCAGTGGCTTTCCTGCCACCCTTTCTTTCTGCCCTCCTTTCTCCAATTCTCTTCTTTCCTGCCTAAGAAAGCATCCAGGTAGGGAGTAGAATGTTTATCTACCCTTAATTTAGGTGCTTCTAAGATCCCTGCTCTTTAAGTCAATTTCTTAGAACCTATACACTCTGTTGCCTTGAGGAGAAAAGGAAGCACTCTCCTCTTTCTCTTAAAGACAGCAGTGATTTAAACTAAACTGTTGTTTAGCATAACTCTCTCTGAGAGCCTATGACTCTCTTGCCCCCTCCCTGTCTTCTTATAAAGTCAAAGAAGTTGAGTGAAGGGGAAAGGGTTCCATTAACTTGGTAAACTATAATGAAATGTGCCTGATCTCAGTTCTTGGCTGTAATTGGTAGTATAGTGAGTACTGTTTTCATTTATGAGTTGCACTCTCTTCCTCCTGGATTTTTCCTTAAACAACAAAGAAAAATTAGAAAAATGGTTACAAACCAGGGCTTCTTTAAAATTGCACATGGCTAGCAGGTGAAGGGTCAGAAAGCATGAATTTTTCTCCTTGGAAATAGAGGTTTTCCTATCATCACTCTCTTCTACATTTTGAAAGTCAAGTAAATACATACTCATATACCTTTTTTTGTGTGTTTTTTTTTTCTGGTTTATATCATCCTTATGTTTGTGGATCCAGTGATTGTGAGAGGAATGATGTGCTTTCTGACTACTTTGATGCTAGCAGGCTTGACATACAATTTGTAGAAATTACCCAGCATTTTGGCAACAAGAAAGAAAGACTAGATGGATGGATGAATGAGTACAGCTTTTACATGTTCCCCAACTAAGAATATCAAACTAGGATGTTGGGGAAGATTCCATGCTATTTAGGCAGAACCATTTTAAAGAAGGGGAGAATGGATACTAGACTGGCAGGCAGTGATATCTGCTGAATTTTTGTATTTTTTTCTTCACAAAATTGTACATATTTATGATGTTCTACTGTATTTACATGCCACTTTTGTAATGATAAAAAGTATTAAAGTTGATAAATAAATCGTTAAAGTCTGTAAGATCACAATCATATCAAAGCCAACGTACCAAAAAAGGGGGAGGGGATACACTTAAATTTTAGCACTAGCTGGTATGAAGTGGTAGTCATGCAATTGCTTTTTACTTTTTTGCTAATTTTCATTTATTTTCCAATTACTCTAAAATAAGCATGCAGATATTTCTAATGAGGAAAATAATTATTGTTAAAATTAATTGTGTTTTTTTGGTATTTCTCAATGTGACTAAAAATGTGATCACGTTTTGCAGCTCTGTTAAGGGGCCTATAGTCAGTTTAAGATGTATTTGGGAGTAACACATTGTTAATTTCATTTAGGCTGCAGAAACATGGCCCCCTGGGGAAGATAAATTGAACACCACAGGTTTTTAATACCAAACCAAGTAAAGAGTTGCAACAATGATACTACAAATATAGACAAGTAAATCAGTTTCTTAGAGTAGAACAATTACTCATTTGTAAATCTGAATTGTATTTCCCTCATGGATGTTATATTCTGATCACTCAAAACATTTTAGAAGCAAAAATTATAAATACTCATACAATTACTTACAAGGCTTATTAACAGGCCCTTCATGGATGCTCTCAGGATCATAGAACCAGCATGTCCATTGATATTGACATCTTTTCCACATAAACAGTTTTTTCATAAAATAACCTTGAAATAAGAATATTTCAATTCCTTTTATAAGTCCTCATTGCTGTTGCAGATACCTTAGCTTTAGTACCTTTTAAATGAACATGTAAGACGGACAAAATGTTTAAAAATTTTTGCATAATTGAAACTCCCTTCTTCATCCCTGCCTTATTTCTTCCCTTTCTTTCCGCTCTAATAGTAGGCCTTACGGTGAATTTAGTGTTTGCATTCCTGTACACATCATTATATTTTAATACATAGATCTGTTTTCATAAACAATACATAATATTTTTACATTTTATACTTAATTTAACTTTTAGAATATCATATATATTCCGCACCTTAAGTTTTCTTTTAGTTTCATCTCATTTTCATTCAACATTGTGTAAATCATACATATTGACACATGCAGCTTATGTTCGTTTTTCACTGCTATACTGGTGTATTAAAACTATGAAAATAAGAAGAGTAATAGCTAACATATTTATCTGCTATATGATAGGGACTATTCAAAATTCTTTACAAAAATTAATAGATTGATTCTCACATCACTATGAGGAAAGTACGTTTATTTGTCTCCATTTTACAGATGAGGAAACAAGTAAATCACTTATCTTTAACACTCTCTTATTGATGGAAATACATACCTTGAACAATGCTTTTTCAGATACGTTTCTTTAAAAAAAGTCAGATACGTTTTTATGGGTACTAATGTACTTGTGTAAATAGTTCAGTCATTTATTAATTCAACTTTACTTGATACTGCTAAGTGTATAGTAATTCACTCCTATCAAGCATATGAATTCTCATTGCTATACATTTTCACTATCACAAGGAATTTCTAGACTTTTTAATTTTGCTAATCTAATAGGAAGGAAGTCATGTTGCATTATATTTTTAAATGGTAGTTTTATTTTGACTTCCTTGATTACTAGACAAAGAAGGCATTTTTCATATTTTTATTGTTCTTTCAAGTTTTCTAGTTTGTGAATTGCCTGTTCATATCTTTTGTCCATTATTCTGTTGTGTTGTTTGTCTTTTTTACTTATTTGTATGTATGTGAGTGTGTATTCTAAACACTAATTCATTGTCAGTTATAAGTGATAACAGATATCATGTTTTGTTTATGGTTTATTTTTTCACTTATTCTTTAGAAGAAGGGAATTGCTTAATTTAGTCAAATATATCATTTTCCTTTTACAATTTATGCTTTTTTTCTATTAAAAGATTATTGTTTCATACTGACTTAATAAAAACTCTCATATTTTTCCATATGATAACCAATTTTTCTAGCTCTATTTTTTCTAGCCCAGATATGTACCATTTTCCCCCACTGACCTGCAATCCAGTCCAACTCTGCCATGTATCAACTTTCCATATAACTGTGGGTCTATTTCTTTTTTATTGTGATAAAACATACATAACATAAAATCATTTTAACCATTTTCAAGTATAGAATCAGCAACATAAATTACATTGACAGTGTTATATAACCTTCATCACCATCCATTTCAAGAACATTTTCATCATCCCAACCAGAGACTCTATGCCCTTTTCTCTTATCCCCATAACTTCCTATCACCTATCCCTCAGCCCCTGGTAACTAATAATTTGCTTATTGTCTCTATGAATTTACCGAGACTAGATACCTCAATAGTGGATTCAGACATTACTTTTCATTTTCTGTCTGACCTGTTTCACTTACCATAATGTTTTCAAGGTTCATCCCTGTTATAGCACGTATCATAATTTTATTCCTTTGTATGGATGCATAATATTCCATTGAACACATTTTGTTTATCCATTCTTCCATTGATGCACATTTGGGTTGATTTTCACTTCTTGGCTATTGTGAATAATGCTGCTATGAATGTTACTACACAAGTATCTGTTTGAGTCTCTGACTCCAGATTCATTTGGGTATATAATAATGTGGTAGTTTGAACTATGTACCCCCAGGAGAAAAAAACATGTTCTTAATCTTAGTCCATTCCTGTGGGAGAAAATCCATTGTAAATAGGACCTTTTGAATATATTTTTTTAGTTAAGGGGCAGTCCAAATAAATGAGATTGTGTCTTAATCCTATTACTGGAGGCTTTATGAAGTCAAAGCCACTTGGAGGAACAGAAGTGGGAAGTCAATGAAACTTGGAAGGGAAGGAGAGGACATTGCCATATGCATTGCCATGTGACAGAAAAGTCAAGGACCCAGTTATAGACAAAAGCTAGCCTCCAAATGTCATAGACTTGAGGCAGCAAGCATTGCCTTACTGACACCTCCATTTGGGGCTTCTCCTAGACTCAAAACTATGAGCCAATAATTCCCTGTTGTTAAGCAACCCATTTTATGGTGTTTGTCTTAGTAGCTGGGAAATGAAAACAACCTAGGAGTGAAATTACTGGGTTGTATGGTAATTCTATATTTAACTCCTTTAGGTATTGCCAAACTGTTGTCCACAACAGCTGCCTCATTTTACATTCCTTCCAGCAATGCACAAAGGTTCCAATTTCTCCAACACTTGTTATTTTCCCTTTCTTTAATAGTACCTATCCTGGTATTTGTGAAGTGATATCTTTTGCATTTCCTAATGGCTAATGGTGTTGAGTATCTTCATGTGTTCATTGGACATTTGTATATCTTCTTTGGAGAAATATCTATTCAAATCCCTTGCTTATTTTGTTTGTCTTTTTTGTTGTTATTGAGTTTCAGGAATTCTTTATACATTCTGGATTATAAACACTTATCAGATATATGATTTCCAAATATTTTCTCCCATTCTGTAGATTCTTTCAGATAATGTCCTTTAAGTACAAATGTTTTCAATTTTGGTGATGTTCAATTTATCTATTTTTTTTCTTTTGTTACTTATGCTTTTGGTATCATTTCTAAGAATGCATTGCCAAATACAAGATCCTGAAGATTTTCCACTATATTTTCTTCTAAGAGTTTTATAATTTTTGCTCTAATATTTAGATCTTCGATCCATTTGGGGTTCATTTTTGTGTATGTTGAGAGATAAGGGTCAGTCTTCATTTTTTTGCATGTGGATTTCCACTGCACTATTTTTAAAGAGATTATTACTCTTTCTTGTCAAAAATTAACTTGCCATAGATATATGGGTTGATTTTTGGACTCTCAATTCTATTCCATTGGTCTACCCTTATGTCAGTACCAATTGTTTTAAATTCTGTAGCTTTGTAGTAGGTTTTATAATTGGGAAGTGTGAGTCCTCTAACTTTGTTCTTTTTCAAGATTGGTTTGGCTATTTGCCCCTTGTGCTTATATACAAATTTGAGGATCAGCTTTTCCATTTATCCATAAAAGGCTGCTGGATTTTTGATAGGGATTGCATTGCACCTGTAGATGACTTTTGGTAGTATTGAAATCTTAATATTAAGCCTCTCAATCCATGAATATGGGTGACTTTTCATTTATTTAGGTGTTCTCTAATTTCTTTTAGCAAAGTTTTGTAGTTCTCAGTGCACATGTATTTCACTTCTGTCTTAGTTTGGAGAACTGCTATGGCAAATACCACATACTGGTTAGGTTAAACAACAAAAATGTATTGGCTTACAGTTTTGGAGATTAGAAGTCCAAAATCAAGATGTTGACAAGGCCATACTTTCTTCCAAGTGTGTAGCATTCTGGTGATGTCAATCCTCCATCATATAGCAATCTCTCTCTTTGGATTCTCTAACTTCTATGTTCTACTGACTTCTGGCTTCTCTGACTGACTGTATCTGTATCCAAATTTACTCTGGTTATAAGGACTGTTATCATATGGATTAAAGACCAGGCTGATTCAATTTGGCCTCATCTAAATAAGATCATCAAAGACCCTATTCATAAATGATTCCATACCTTACTAATATTAACATTTCCAAACTTCCTATTTACAAATGTTTTCATACCCACAGGACTAGGGGTTATAAGTTAAACATGTCTTTATGAGGGGCATAATTCAATTACCAATGACATCCTTGGTTACATTTATTCTTAGATGTTTTATTATTTTAGTTAATATTATAAATTGAAATTTTGTTTGATTTTCTCTGTAAATTGTTCATTACTAGTGTATAGATACACTACTTATTTTTGAATGTAGATCTTGTATAGCACCACTTTGTTGAATTCATTTATTAACTCCAGTAGCTTTGATTTAGATTTTTCAGGATTTTATATATATTATATATATGGGATCATGTCATCTGTAAATAGGGTAAGTTTTACTTCTTCCTTTGCAATCTTGATGCCTTTTATTTATTCTTCTTAAAACAATTTATTGAAGTATATCATTCATACATGAACATACATAAGCTATAAGTGTTCAGTAAACATCATGAACTTACAAAACAAACATGCATAACATCATACAGGGCTCCCACACATCACCCCCCCACACACACAAACACCCTGCATTGTTGTGAAACATTTGTTAACAAATCATGAGAGAGCATCGTCAAAGTATTACTACTAACT
>PVKH010008110.1:0-19707 GCA_004027955.1 Chaetophractus vellerosus | reverse complement strand
GTCCAGGGCCTTCGGTGCTCTGGGAGATGCTTCCAGGTGGTCAGCAGGCTGTCGCTTCCACTATTAATATTTAAAATATGACAGTATCAACACTTCGGTTTCCAGGGCGTGTAACCCTGGCCTTTTCTCGAGACATTTCTGAGAACCATGGAATGTCACAGAAAGCAGGGACCTAAAGGGCTCCAGATCCAACCTCCTCATTTCACAGGTGAAGATGCTGAGTCTGAGAACCAGGAGAGAAGGTACCAACGTCCCTGAAACTAATACACAGTAGGGCTAGAACCCAAGCCTCAGGTTCTCATTCAAGCACCACACCACTGCTTACCCCAGCTTACTCGGCAGCTGTGGTTCTCAACACTTACGGGGCATCAGAATCACCTGGAAGGCATTTGAAAACACAATTTGCTGGGCCCCACTGCCTCCCTGAGTTTCAGATTCTGGAGGTCTGGGGTGGGGCCCTAGAATTTGCATTTCTCATAAGTTCCCAGGTCATACTGGGACCCCACACTAAGAACCAATGCAGTTGAGTTTCGCCAAGACTGACCCTTCCATTTCCATGGAAAGGAAGGTTCCTCGCCCTTCCCAGCTGCACACCCACAACTGACAGAAAGTTGCTTGGTCTCCTCCCATGGCTACAACCTTATCTGATGGTTCTGCCCAATTAAGGCAACTCGATCGTGCTACAACATAATCTATTACCCCAGTAACAGATGGCTGAAGATACAGGCTGGCCCCCTTCCCAACATTGCCCGTCATGGTGCTATACTAAATCCCCCCAATCCAGACGGAGCAGATGAACCAGCGAGGAGTTTCTGACCACCATCCTGAATTTCCCCCCATGACACCAACTTTGTCAGGGGTTTCTGCAACCACAGGAGCTGTCACAATTGTGGGCAGAGGTGAGGGGCCCCAAAGCAGCACACGCCCTTATCTTCTCCGTCCACCCCCACTTCATTTCCATAGCACCTGGCACTTGCCTGCTGCAGGTTCAAAAGTCCACACATCCACTCCTGGGAGACAGCTACTCCTACATAATGCATGGAGTCCCTCCCTGGCCCCAGAGCAGGTGGGGCAGCCTCCACCTCAGAAAGGGGCAAGGCAGCTGCTCCCATCAACAGGTGTCTTCCAGAGCAGGAGCCTCCAGGGCTTGTCAGGCCGTTCACTGGGGCACCGCCGAAGTGAGGAGCCGGGACCCCAAGTGGGGTTCCAGGCCCAGCTGCACACTCCCTAACAAAGCACATACTGCACCTGTTAAGAGCCTGGCCCAGGGGTCTGAAAGACCAGGCTCTATAGCCCACCTCGGGCTAACTGTGCAGCCTTGGACATGTCAGTTAAGACTACTAAATCCCAGTGTCCTCATGTAATACAGGGAAATGGTGGTACTTACCTTATAGGCCTTGGACAGAATTTTAAAAGATGCCTATAAAATGCATAGCAGAGCACCTGGCACACAGTAAGGACACAATAAATGTCAACTGCTCTTATTATCCTTACTGTTGAGAAATACCAGAATGTCCTACACCTGGCTCAAACCACCATGTTTCAAGGACCTTGGGAGCAGGGTCTCAGATTCAAAACGGGCCCCTATACACACCTCATCAGCATCTTGGGGCACTCACTAGCGCCTCATCCAACCCCAGAAGCCCTGGCCGAGACCCTCTCTTGGATTCTGGCTGCTGCACTTGCTCCTCTCAGATGAGGTCTCTTTTGCTGGTTTCTGGATCTCAACTCAGCTTCTCATCAGCATCTATTTTCAGCCCCAGTGCAGGCTCTGACAGCATACTTCTGCTGACCTCAAAACTTTTACTATTTCTGGAATCACCAGAACTTTCCTTGGAACCAAGAGCCCTGTCCTGTGGCCAGTGTCTGTGTAAGGTTTTTCTCTGACACCATTGACCAAGACACACCCATCACCTGGCCCTAACAGGAATCTGCCATCTATGAACCAAGCTAAGGAGTCTTCCAGGAATTTTGGTCAAACTACAGGAAATGAGTTTATGTCTGAAGTTTGACTTGAGGCTACCTAGCAGGAAGCACAACTCTAAAAGCCTACTTTGAGCCCATCCACTGAAGAATGTTGCCCTCACCTAAGTGCTGGATAACTCAGAGAAGACTTAGACTATGTTTAATAAATTTTGAAGTGCAAGAAACAAGTGCAATTATGGCCAGGATAGGGGCTTGTGAGGATATGAGAATAGGACAGGCTGGGACCGCAAAGCTATCAGGAAAGGAGGTAGCTACATCTTTTCTTTTTTCCTTTCATTCATGGCACTGCTGCTTTGCTTTCTACACCATGCTCTTTTCTCCCCTTCCTGCTGATCACCATCCCCTTAACCTCAGTTAGGACCTCAGTCTTTATCATGACCTCGGACCCAGTAAGTCCCAGCTCCAGGCTCAGTTTCCCAACTCCAAACTCCCAAGGGGACAGAACCATCAGCCTGGCTCATCTTTGCTAAACTGTAGATTGCAGGCCAGGAGGTGGCTGAGCAGTCCTGGGTGCTCGCCCCTGGTGCACAAAGCCTTGGCTGTGGGGGTGGGAATGGGCAGGGCCACAGGGGACACAGCAGGGCTGCTGTCCGCTCAGCAGCGGTGATGGCAATGGCAGAGGCACAAAAGGACACCAACCTCGTGTGCCAGGCATAGAGCACCCCAGCAGAGCAATTCCCCACCCAGAGCCGTGCCAGGACAGTGACCAGCCAACCAGGGGCCTGAGGACAATGTGAAGGGCAGGGCCTGGTCCCAGGGCCTCCCCAAAGTGGGCACAGACTCCTGAGGCAAATTCTTTCCTCATCTGAAAACATTTCTAAAGGTCCCCTGCCTGTGAGGGAACCTGTGAGGGGTGGGGGAGCTGTGCGGCGGTCCACACTGCTTTGTGTATAGGTGGCACGCAATCTATGTCTTGGAATGGATGAAAGGAAGAGATGAATGGGGAAAAGTGTCAGAGGAGACAAACCTTCCCCTCTCCTCCCTGACCTAAGCAAGAGAGAAGAAGGAAATGGCGGGGAAATGACCCCCAGTAATGCTTCAAAGGGGCAATTTCTGGTCATGGATAACCAAGGAAGGTTGTATCAGCACCAACTCAGCTCCACCCTCCAAGAGTGAGGAGCTAAGATTGCCACACCCAATACTCCCCACCTAGGGAGGAAACGGGAGCTCACACCCGCTTTCCAGCCTGACGACCAAGCCTGGGATGCTTTAGCAGTAGCCAGAAGCCCTGGCAGTGCCAAGAACAGCAAGAACAGGCAGGCACTGGAGGAACAGCAGAGGGGGAGGCCCAGCATGCCAACGGCCCAGGAGTTCCCCAGGTTGAACTACAGCTGGGCAGGAACTGTGGCCCACCCAACTGCAAAATTCTGCTGTGTGGCCTTACAGAGCCAGGCTGAAGAGAAAAGAAGCAAGGAAAGAGGGTGATGGGGGAATAAACGCTGGTGTGCAGTTGTGCCCCATGAAAGCCGAATGTCTTCTCTAGCGTCCCAGCTAAAGCAGTGGCAGCCTCCTGGGCAATGGCCGAGGCCCACTGGATCATTTATATGCTGGCGCTGGTAGTCACAGAGCCATGGGCACAGTCCAAAGGAAAGAGCTGGGGAACGGAAGTTCAAAACATAAAAAAACTGCCACACTTCTGCAGCTTCCAGTGAAGAGGGCAGAAAGGCCTTTTAAGGAGGGCAACCAGGGGTGGTACCAAATGGGCACGTGTGTGTGTGTGTTTGTGTGTACGATATGCTGCTCCCACCGCCCATGACAGATGCTGAGGTATGAACCCCATCCACCTCCTCACCTTCAAGAGCAGGAGGGGTCTTGAAGTGTCACCAGCAGGAGGATGCCTGGTCTGAACTTCCAAGCTGGCCAGGTATCCTCTTCGGTGCTCCTCAGTAACCTGTGGCTGCCCCCATCAGAGCCTCCCCTCTCATCCATCAATTCAAAGCATTTCTTCTGGAAGGAAACCTTCTACAGTCACGAAAGGCAGACCTCCCTTTAGGTTCTAATAGCTTTCTATACCTGTCCTTCAGAGCTTTATCCCAGTTTGTACTTATATTTTCAGTACTTCTTTTCTTCCCACTATCCCCCCAAATGTGCACTTCTTGAGGACAGGGGTCATGTCTGCCTTTTTCACAGCCGTGTCTTCACCTAGCATAGTACCTGGCCTGCGTAGAAACTCAATAGGTAATGTTTCACTAAATGAAAAGATGAAGGAGACCTACCATACCATACTGCAGCCACGTTTACTGCTGTTGCTTCCAACTAAATGGCCAGATCCTCTAGGATAAGACAATGTCTCCCTGGCCTCCGTCTCCCCAGCACAAGAAGGAGGATGGCAAAAGGGTTTCTAGCAACCTTGGTTGATTATTTCCCATCACTGAGATGAACCACCAACTCACCCATTTTGTTCCCTCACAGTACTGAGAGAGTTCCTAACCCATAACAGGTGCTCAGTGTCTATTTCCTGATGACATACCTGTAGGGAGCCCACTTCTAACACTGGGAATTTGTCCTGTATGGCCAAGCAGTGGCAAGTGGTGCCAAGCAGTCCCTTGAGGCCAGCAGACACCGACAGAGGCAGTAGGTTAGAGTAGAAAGAGCCCCATACGGAATGCCGGATCACGGAGCCTTAGTCCCCACCCTATACTTTCTGGCTGGGTGCACTGTGAAAGAGTCAAACTGCCTGGGATACAGTTGTCTGTCTCTAAAAGGGGAGAAAACATCCCCTGGCCCACAGGCGTCAAGTCTAGCATCCTCTGTTGTGGTGACTAAAAGCAGTGGGTTAGTTATATGGACTTGCATCTGAATCCCACCTACTCCATTTTTCAGCTGGGTGGCCTTGGATAAGGTATAGGACTAATCCAAGGTACTGGACTGGTTTCCTCTACTGTAAAATGGGCTACGAGGATTAAGATGGTGCATGGGAAGCACTTTGTTACAAATGAGCACAGTTAGCAGTTTATTGGTGGAAAGGCAATAGCTTATAGTGGAAACATGATTTTGAGCTGAGAAAGATCTACCCCCTGTTAACTGGGTAGTAATAGACAAGCTGGGTTCTAAGGTTCAGTTTCCCAGTCTGTAAAATGGATGTGAAAAAACATCACCTCACCCTGGCCAAGTTCACGCCCACCCAAGATGCCTCTCTTGCTGTTCCCCTGTTGGGTGCTCTACCCCAGATCTTCTGTGGCTCTCTCATCATTCAGGTCAGCTCAGATGTCATCTTCCCAGAGAGACTTCCCTGAACCTCTCTAAAGTCACCTCCCTGCTCTTTATTCTCTTGCTGACAGCCATTTCTGTCTGAAAGTGCCAAATTTTTGCATCTATCTTCCCCCTCATTAGAATCTCAGCTCCATGAAACTAGAAAGTCTTGTCTATCTTATACTCCACTGACTGTATCACCAAAGCCCAGAATGCTACCTTGTATATATTAACTGCTCAACAAACATTGAATGAATGAATGAATGAAGTGAAGAAACAAATGAACACCATCCAGGATCACTGTGAAGACATCAATGGATAATGCAAGTGAAACTGCCTAGTACAGTGTCTGGTTCATAGCAACCTCTTCATGTTAATTTGCCTTGCTTTCCCTGGGAACTAATTTTCCAAGACCTACAGTCCTTAAACATTATCTCAGCTTGAAATTTAAAACTTACTTAAATTGAGCCAAGGTTACCAGACAGGGAAAATAGAGAGGGAGGGTGGGCAGGCGTAATTAACCTCTCCACACAGATCTCCACCAAGAGCTTCTGTGCACCTCTGAAATGTCTGAGCAACAGAGCCTCCCAGGATCCCCTGAGTGCTCCAGGAGACAGGTCATCAATTGAGCCACTTCTGCAGCTGCACACGTTGCAGATTAGACACAAAGACAAATGGTGTGCAAACCAGCGCCAAGGGTCAGCGCCAGCCCGGGTGTGGACTGCAGGCTGGGCTCCAGAGAGGGCGCAGGGTTAAAATGCAGACCGGTCAGGCATCAGCCAGAATGGGGACTGAGTGACCCACCCCAGAACACTGAAGCATCCTGTCCCCCTGTGCACCTGCTGCTCTGCTCAGCCACCCATTTCTGGAACCCCTCTGCTCATTCTGGCACATCTCACAATATCCTCTCCTTAACCCATCTAGTTTGAATAGCTCTTAACTAGTACTGAGATTCCAGGTCCAAGACAGTACATGAGTCTATCCTCCCTTCTCCTCCCTTTTCCTGGACAGACTATCCTAGGCCAGGCCCTTCCCACTAGGAGCTAAGGGCAGAAATGATCTTGCCTTGTCTACACATTCAAGGTATATACCCTGAGCCACTGAAAAACAGCTGCCCCAGAGCTTACATGGGCAGCACTTTGGAGCTCAAGAGGCTTATTCTGGTGGCTGTTGGGGCTCCTTCCCCCCAACAATGGGCTGAGCTTAAATTTGAGATGCCAGGCAGATCTCACAGCCCTGACCCCCTCCCAACTCTGCTGGAGCAAAACGTGAGAAATGCCAAATGTGAGCATCCATTTTAAATGTCAAAGAAAAGCCTTCCATTCTCGTCAACTCAAACCCCGCATTGCCCATCAAAATGCCAAAGTAAAGCCACAGTGGGGTTAGTGTGTATTTTGTGAGCACTGCACTTGACCCACTGTACCTAGGAAAACCCTTAGCACAAGAGGGGAGGGAATGATGTGCGATCCTCCTATGGGTTGCCCAGTGTGGCTACTGCCATTGTGCCCAAATCAGGCTCCCACCTTCTCTGCCGGACTGAAGCATGGCTAGAGTCTCCCTTCCATCCAAACAAGTCGATTTCCAGACACAGAGGGATAGAATTAGTCGAGCAGCCAGCTGCAAAAGATGGGAACTATGATACCAAGTTTAACAGGATAGGTTGGATAAGGCAGAGGGAGAGCAAGGCAGGACCCTCAAGTCACCACACATCCAGCAGCTCCAGAGACTTGGTAGAGGGCTTTCCAAGGCTGGTGACAGATAACATTCAACAGATGACCTTGAACTGTGTCTTCTGGCCAGTACAGATTTAACCTCTATCCCATCATTCCTTTCTTTCACGGAAACTCAAATTTCTAGTGAAAGAGGAAGGCAATTCCATTTGCAGAATATGGACCTTTACCCTCCACTCCAGCAGGCTCCTGGATTAGCCTACCCTCCCTAAACAGCACTGTCCTAACTCTCTGGGATTTCACTTGGTGCTTTTCCAGATACCTCTCCCCAATTTTACAGAGTTTTTAGGAAATATGGTGTCCACATGTCCAGCTATACCAACTTGCTGTGTGATATTATGCAATCATTACTCTTTCTGAGCCTGTTTATGCATCTCTAGGATGAGACTGGTTAAACTAGACAAGCTCCAAAGTTTCTTTTTAACACTAATATTCCATAATTCCAGAACTGCTTGCAAGACACAGATGACAGGCTAGAGTCATCTGTGACAGGGATATCCACTTTATCCAAATTGGACGTGGACTTGTTTGCCTTCCTGGGCCCAAGCTGAGCAGGCTTTCTGAACATCCTCTCAGCTTTGTAAGTGTTGTAAAGACCGTTTCTTCTCCCCATATTCTTATTTCATATGGGGTGGAAGATCATTAAGGTGGGAGGCATTGGGCAGACTGAGGAGAAACTGGGAAGTGCTAGCAAATGGCAACTTCTTTTAAGGAAGAGAAAAATGCAAAGGTTGAGGCTTGGTGGCTGATGCCTCTCGGGACTTCTCCCACCCCTGCCCTTCTGAAATTCATGAAATCTGCCCCAGCAATCTTGAGCCATTCCTCCCTCCCTGGGAGAGAAGTTCTGATGCCAAGCTTGCAATGGCTTCGACACCCTGGAAGTCATTCTCCACACTGCCCTCTCCTTCATCCCTATATCCAGTTCATCATCAACTGCCGTCAACAGTGCCACCAAAAAGTATCTCAACTGTCAGCTGCCACCTACACTGACTGCCCCGGCTCTATCTCTGGCACCTAGCAGTCTCAGACACAGCAGGTGCTCAATAAAGATTTGTTGAATGAATGGAATACAAGAGGACTTCTTTTTCCCTGGGAACTGAACTAAGAAAGGCCATTTTTACAGGGCAATGGTGAGTTCGATATTTCCTACCTAGCTAAAGCATTAATAAGCACCCTTTTCCCTAAATCCGATACCACCACCTGAGTTAAGAAGCCCTCTCACCCTCCTTCCCACTCAGGTCTGAAGACTCGACAATGAAGCCACAGGCATCTCCCTACTCTATGGATAAGATCTGAGTGTAAGTGTCAGTTTAACATCTGAGCAGCATTAATACCCAGGAGCCATCTCCTGCCCTTAGGCAGTATAACAATATCCAAACAGTACTGAGCTGCTCTCACACACGCACACACATGGCCTGCTTGGGGCCAGGGCTATAACTCAGATCCCTCAGCCAGAGCTGCATGACAACTCCACACTGGAAGGCCAAGAATCTGCATATCTGTCCACAGGCCTATCTGGTGAGGTCTTGATGAATGTGACAGATAACCTTCCCACCCCACCAGACCAGATACTCAAGGCTTTGCACACAGCTCAAGGAGGGCGGGGCATGACTCAATATGCCCTGCTAAATCCCAGTATTTGTAACTCTGCATCTATACCCAGAGAGTTACTTGCCTTGAAAGGTCCTGGGAAGCTGGGTGGCAGTTTAGTTTCCCCACCACCTGCATCTCCAGATTTTCTTCCTTATTTCATGCTGGTGGCACCACCACCAAACTTCAAACTCCATCATACCAGCTCTAGACATGTCTATGAGCCAACATCCCAGCTAAAGAGGCAAAATCAGGGTCTTATGGAGGATAGGGAATCCAAGCAGGGGGTTTTCTCCTAGAAAGTACCAGCCTCCAGCCTCCTCCCACAACTTCATCAAATGCTCTTCCAGGCTGGTCCACCTGTTCCTTGGTTCTGACTGCTCTGGAAGCAGTTTCATCACTGTTAAAGCTCAGGCTCTGGAGGAAGACACCCTGGGTTCAAGTCACATACCAGTCCCAAAGGGTTATACTTGGGGAAGTCACTAAACCTCACTAAGCCTCCACACCCTCATCTGTAAAATGAGACTCACAATGGCCACCTGCCAAGAGTGTCATGAGAAGTAAATGAGTCAACAAATACATGTAAAGCTCCTGGCACACAGTAAGTAGTCATTCAACTACAGTCAGTTCCATCCCCCTGACCTAGCTCCACACCATGCTAAATATGAGTTTGTCTGAACTGAAACACAGAGTTCTCATGACTTAAAGAAAGCTATAGCCTGGCACAGGACCAAGACGGCAGCATAAGACACTCCAGGATGCCATTCCCCCACAGAATCTTTGAACAGCTAGCAAAACCCAGGAGAGCCACCTCCCTCAAAATTATAGAAAACAGGTAAAGGGTTGCAGTAACTGAGAAAGTGCCAAATCAAGAAAACACAGATTTAAGAAGGGTAGGATCATAAACCTATAACTTCTCCAATTAAAAATGTATATATTGAAAAAAAAAATGGTAGGAGAAGCCCACGGCACTCTTGCTGGCTCCTCCCCAACCTCCTTTCTGACACAGTGTAGAGCCAGGCTGTGCTCCCATTAGAGGTCACTGGTCCTGTTCCAGAGGGAACAGAGTAACTCCTATGCTCACACTGGGGTACCTGTATGTTGGTGCCAATCTATCAGTGGCAGCCTTGAGAGACTAAACTAGGAAACTAGTTTGGTTCTAAACAGGAAGTGATAGCCCATCTGAAAGAATGAGGTAAAAATCCAGAAACCATCAATGAAGACTAGATTCTGGATATATCAGACAAAGACTTAAAAAGTGATCCTCAATATAATCAAGGAGATAAAAGAAAACATGGAGAAAGAACTACAGGATATCAGTTAAAAATGTATAAACAATATGAGAATCTCTATAAAGAGACAGACATTTTTAAATGGAACCAAGCAGAAATAATGGAGTTAAAGACCAAAATAACAAAAAATTACCTGGAGGGAAGCAGATGTGGCTCAAGCAATTGAGCTCCCACCTACCACACAGGAGGTCTGTGGTTTAGGTCCCAGTACCTCCTAAAGAAGACAGCAAGTTAGCACGAAGGGCAGGCACAGCAACTGATACAACAAGATAACACAACAAGAGATACAAGAAGAGAAACATAATAAGAGACACAACAAAGCAGAGAACAGAGGTTGCTCAAGTGATCAGGCATCTCCTTCCCAATCAGAAGTCCTGGATTCAGTTCCTGGTGCCTCCTAAAGAAAAACCAAAGAAGACGGACAGATACAGCAAGTACAAACAATGAGGGGGTGGGGAGAAATAAATAAAATTAAAAAATTTTTTTAAATTATCTGGAGTGTTTCAACAGCAGATTGAAGCTGGCAAAAGAAAGAATCAGTGAACTCAAAGACAAGACAATTGAAATGATTCTGACTAAGGATCAGAAAGAAAAAATAATGAAAAAATGTGAACGGAGCCCAAGATACATGTGGGACATCAGCAAGCATATCAATATATGCATTATGAGAGTCCAGAAGCAGCAGAAAAAGAGAATTTTTTTCAAATGACAGAAAGCTTCCCGAATTTAATGAAAGACATGAATATATCAATTCAAGAACCCCAACAAAACCCAAACAGGACAAACTCAAAGAAAATCTTGCCTAGATACCTAGTAGTCAGACTCTCAAATGTCAGGAACAAGGAGAGAATTCTGAAAGCTGCAAGAGAAAAGCAATGTATTATATACAAGGGAGTCCCTATAAGATTAAGTACTGATTTCTCATCAGAAACCATGAAGTCAAGAAGGCAGTGGGATGAAATATTTAAAGTGCTGAAAGAAAACAATTTCCAACCAAGGATTTTATATCCTATGAGACTGCCTTACAAAAATGAGGGAGAAATTAAGATATTCCCAGACAAATAAAATCTGAGGGATATCATCACCACTAGATCTGCCCTAAAAATATACTAAAGGAAGTTCTTCACATGAAAAGAAAGGATGCTAGGCAGTGGATCAAAGCAGCATAAACAAATAAAGACCTCCAGTAACGATTATGGGTAATTTTATATGCAGTGCTATTGCATGATATTTTTTTGGTACATAATTCCACTTCTTCCTACAGGTGTGGAATTGCATAAAGTTATGCTGAATCTACGGTTTTAGAATACAATGTATAAAGATATCATTTCTAACAAGTATAACCAAAAGGTGGGGGGATGGAAGAGTATATGAATAGTGTGTGTATATGCTATTGAAGTTAAGGTGGAATCAAATTATACATGAGTGTTATAGATTTAGGATGTTAAATTTAAGCCCCATGGTAACCACAAAGAAAATATATGAAAAAATATCGGAGACTCAAAATAGTACTCTACAAAAATCAAATAAGTATGAAAGTTAGTAAGAATGGAAGAATTAAGTGACAGTAGAGGTATAAAACTTACAAAGACCAAATAGCAAAATGGCAGAAGAAACTCTTACATTATCAGCACTTGCTGTAAATGTAAATGGATTAAATTCTTCAGTCAAAAGGTAACAGGTGGCAGAATGGATGAAAAGGCATGACCGAACTATGTGATGTTTATAAGAGATTTACCTTAAAACCAAAGGCAAATGTAGGTTGAAAGTGAAAGGATAGGAAAAAATATATTATGTATATAGTAACCAAGAGAAAGCTGGGGTGGCTACACTAATAAAAGATAAGACAGACTTTAAGTCAAAAACTTAAAAATGACAAGGACAATAATGAGTCAAAGAAGATATCACAAGGGAAATTAGGAATCAGCTTGAGGCAAATGACAACAAAAATACAACATACCAAAACTTTTAGGATGCAGCAAAGGCAGCACTGAGGGGGAAATTTATTGTTCTAAATGCTTACATTTTAAAAAGTAATGATCTTGAATCAGAGACCAAACATCACAACTGAAGGATCTAGAAAAAGAAGAGCTAGCTAAACCCAAAGCAGGTAGAAGGAAGCAAATAACAAAGATTAAAGCCCAGATAAATGAAACAGAGAATTCAAAAAACAATAGAGAATCAACAAAACAAGAGTTGGTTCTCTAAAAAGATCAATAAAATCAACAAACCTTTTTCTAGACCTAGAAAGAAAATAGGAGAGAAGACACAAATAACTAAAATCAGAAATGAAAAGGGGGCATTACTACCAACCCTGCAGAAATAAAAAGGATTATAAGAGGATATCATGAACAACTGTATGCCAACAAATAAGATAACCTAGATATAATGAACAAATTCCTACAAACAACATACTACCTATACTGACTCAAGAAGAAATAGAAGATCTCAACAGACCAGGAACAAGTAAAGAGATTGAATCAGTAATCAAAAAACTCCCAACAAAGAAAAGTCTAGGTCTAGCTGGCTTCACTGATGAGTTTTAGCAAACATTCTAAGAATAATCAATCCAATCCTGCTCATACACTTCCAAAAAAATGGAAGAGGAGGGAACATTTCCTAGCTCATTCTATGAGGCCAATATCACTCTAATACCAAAGCCAGATAAAGATATCATAAGAAAAAGAACATTTTATATTAATATCTTCATGCCTATAGATGCAAAAACCTCAACAAAATAGTAAAAGACCAAATCCAACAGCATAAGAATTCTACAACACAATCAAGTGGGATTTATCCTAAGTATGCAAGGGAGGTTCGACGTAAGAAAATCAATTAATATAATACACCACATTAATAGAATGGGGTAGGGGTAAGAACACATGATCATCTCCATTGGTGCAGAAAAGGTATTCAACAAAATCCAGCACACCCTTCTTGATAAAACACTCAGAAAACTAGGAATAGAAAGAAACTTCCTCCACGTGATAAAGGACATATATGAAAACCCTCAGAGAGCATCATACTCAATGGTGAAAGACTAAACACTTTCTCTCTAGGATCAGGAACAAGACGCTGTTATTTAACAAGGTATTGGAAGTTCTGGCCAGGGAAATTAGGTAAGAAAAAGGAATAAAAGACACAGAAATTAGAAAGGAAGAAATAAAATTTCCCTATTTGCAGATGACATGACCCTATTTAGAGAAGATCCTGAAAAATCCAGAACAAATCTACTAGAGCTCATAAACGAATTCAGCACCCTGGCAGGGTACAAAATCAACACCCCAAAATTAGTAGTGTTTCCTTCTATAAACTAATAGTGAACAATCTGAAGAGAAAATCAAGAGAAAAATCCACTTACAAGAGAAACTAGAAGAATCAAATATCTACAAATAAATTTAACCAAGGATGTAAAGAATATATACATGGAAAACTACAAAACATTGCTACAAGAAATCAAAGAAGGCCTATGTAATTGAAAGATATTTTGTGTTCCTGGATTGGAAGACTACATATCATTAAGATGTCAATTCTACCCAAAGCAATTTACAAATTCAATGCAATTCCAATCAAAATTCCAGCAGCCTTCTTTGTAGAAATGCAAAAAGATAATCATCAAATTTACATAAAAAGGTAACGGGCCCTGAGTAGCTTAAACCTTCCTGATAAAGAAAGAAAGTGGAGCACTCACATTTCCCTATTTTAAAAAAATACAAAGCTACAGTAATCAAAACAGTTTGGTACTAGCACAAAGACAGACACATATTCCAATGAAATTGAATTGAGAGTTCAGAAATAGAACCTTAGATATATGGCCAATTGATTTTTGATAAGGGTGTCAAGTCCACTCAATGGGGAATGAATAGTTTCTTCAATAAATGGTGCTGGGAAAACTGGATATCCATAAGCAAAAGAAAGAAGGTAGACCCCTACCTCAACCATATACAAATATTAACTCAAAATTGTTCAGACCTAAATGTAAGAACTAGGATTTTAAAACTCCTCAAAGAAAATGTAAGAAGCATCTTCAGGACCTTGCAGACTATGGTTTCTTAGACTTAACACTGAAAGCATGTGTAACAAAACAAAAAAAAAAGTAAATGGGACTCCAACAAAATTTAAAACTTTTAGCTGCCACGGACAGGGCAAAGCCACCACAGGCAGGGCAGGTCGCCCGCAAACGGAGCGCAGCCAGCCACCCGCAACCTGAAGCAGAGCCGGCCGTGAATGAAAGCAGAAGCCGCCCACAAGCGGGGCAAAGCCACCTGCGCGGTGACCGGTCTCAGTGTGTCACCGCAACGGGGGGGGGAGACAAAGCAGACAGAGAGGAACACAAGAATGGACACATAGCAAGAGCAAGCAGAAAGGGAGGGGGGTATATGTAATAAATAAAAAATAAATCTTTAAAAAAAATAAAAATAAAAAAATAAAAAATAAAAAAAATAAAACTTTGTGTATCAAAGAACGTCATCATCCAAGTAAAAAGACAACCTACAGGATGGGAAAAATATTTGGAAACCACATATCTATAAGGGCTTAATATCCAGAATATATAAAAATACCCTACAACTCAATAACAAAATGACCAACAAACCCATTTAAAATGGACAAGACTTGAATAGACATTTTCCCACAGAAGATATACTAATGGCCAATAAGCACATGAAAAGATGCCTAATAGCATTAGCGATTAGGGAAATGCAAATTAAAATCACAAGGAGATACTGTTTCACACGCACTAGAATGACTAGTATCAAAAAACAGAAAATAGCAAGTGTTGGAGAAGATATAGAAAAGTAGGAACACTTGCTTATTGTTGGTAGAAATGTAAAATAGCGCAGCCATGGTGGAAAACAGGAAGTACAGAATTACCAAATTACATAACAATCCCACTTTTTGGTATATACCCACAAAAAATGGAAGCAGGGACTCAAACAGATATTTGCACGCTTATGTTTATAGCAGTATTATTCACAATTGCCAAAAGATAGAAGTTAGCCAAGTGTCCACCAGCAGATGAATAGATAAACAAAATGTGATATACACATGAACAGAATATTGTTCAGCCTTAAAAAGGAATGAAGTCCTCATACATGTGACAACATTGATGAACCCTGAAAATATCATGTTGAATGAAATAAGCCAGACACATAAGGCCAAATATATGATCTCACTGATATGAAATAAATTAAATTAAACAAATTCACAGAGTCAGAAACTAGAATACAGATTTCCAGGGGTTGATTGGGATAGGGAATGGATTGTTAATGCTAAATTAGCACAGAATTTCTATTTGGGGTGATGAAAAGTTTTAGTAATGGATGATGGTAAAGAAAGCACCATCATTGTGTATGTGATTAATTCCACTGAATGATATATTTGAATGTGGCTAAAAGGGGGCATTTTTAGGTTACATATGGTTGCATATATGTTACTAGAATAATTATTTAAAACCAGAGGATTGTACAACACAAAGACTGATCTGTTAAAAAAACATATGACTGATCTATAATGTAAACTATGGACTATAGTTCATAGTATAATTATAATAGTATATTTCATCATTTATAAGAAAGGTATCACACTAATGCAAAATGTTAATTATAGGGAAAATTGCATGTGTGATGGGGATAAATGAGGATTCTGTGTTTTCTACATGATTATTCTGCAATAAAAAATACATTTAAAAAAGAAGCTCCATCCAAGTAGATGCTTTGAAAAATAAGCAAAATAAAGGAAAAACGAACTACTTTTGTACCCTTCCTGAGGTGTCTCATTGACTTCCCTTAAAGGAAACTCTTATCTGGTAAACAAACTGATTTCTCTCAATATAAGAGAGTCACAGATAGAAGCCAAATTCTTCTAGTTCCCAGTCCCATCTCCTTTCCACCAGACAACACTGTTTAGTTGTCATCATTTTTGAAACCAGTTTTCTTAATAATACCCTTCATTTGTATAATGCTCCTCCCAATTCATCCTTTACCCAATGGGGGAAAAATGGTGCCTTAGAGGAAAGCCTGAAGGGTGGCATCTAAGAGGTAGCACTGGTTCTTTCTGCATGGTGGCATCACAGGGGATCTTCATTTTTTCTTTATGCATTTCTGTATTATCTGAATTTTGTTTTCTTTTGCAATACCATGGCATATGCATCTCTTTTAAAAATAAGAAAAAAATGTAAAGCTATTTCAAAACTATCCAAGTCTTATCTCTAGACAAGTTTCAAGTTAGTCCATGAGAGAGAGCTGAGGATGACGATACACTCTCATTTGACTCTCAAGGACAAGGTATAAAGTGGTCCATGTAACAGAACGCACCATGAATTGTGGAAGAGAGAAGGAGGGACATTCATCCACTCAGCAGGTGTTCGCTGAGTGTTCACCTTGAGAGAGGTGCTGTTCCAGGCTCCAGAGAGAGAGCAGTGCACAAAACAATGTCCTAGCCAGCCCTCCAGCTTTGATTCTATTCAGGCGAGAGACAGTAAGCAAAATGAGCATATATGTAACATGTCAGACGGTCTTAAGTGCTGTGAGGAAAATTAACGTAAGGAAGTTGAGAGTCCTGGGGATAGGAAATGCTATTCTAGAAAGGATAGTCCAATGGAAAGCCTTGTCCAATGAGGCACGTTTGTGAATTAAAAGAGTGGTTCCAGCAGCTATCTGGGAAGAAAGAGCCAAGAAAACAGCAAGGACAAAGGCTTGGAGGTTGGACTGGACTTAGCAAGTTCAAGGAGTGTGGCTCCAGTGTAGCTAGAACAGAGTGAGAACGGAGAAAGGTGGAAGGAGATGGGGTAAGAAAGGTTTTGGGGATCAGCTCTGATAGAGCCTTGCAAGTTGTAGCAAGGACTCTGGAGCTCACTTAGAGTGAAATAGGACACCACTAGATAGCTTTTAGCAGAGTGAGATAATTTGACTTTTATTTTAAAGAATCATTCCAGCCTGCTGCATGGAGAATAAAATTTACAGAATCAAGAGTGGAAGCAGGAGACCAGTTAGGAGGCCATTACAATGACCCTCATGAGAGGTGGTGGGGGCTTGGACTAGGGGGCGAAGTGTGGTCATATTCTGGGTCCATTTCTAAGGTAGATATGATAGGAGTTGCAGATGGATTGGATGTGAGGTGAGAGGAAAAAAAAGATATAAACAACTATCCTAAGTCTGTTGGATCTGAGCAAGTACAAGGATGGAGCTCTATTAAGATGGAGAAGATGTGGGGAGGGCAGATTAAGGACAAGAGGTAAAATAAAATATGCATTGTGATGGTTTGGAGCTATGTACCCCAGAAAAACATGTTCTTAAACTTCATCCATTCCCATGGGTGTGAGTCTGTTGTAAGTAGGACCTTTTGCAGTCAATTGCTCTACCCCTGAGCTATACCCCCTGCTATGTAGGACCTTTTGATGAGGTCACTTCAGGTAAGGTGTGGCCCAACTCAATCAAGATGAGTCTTAATCCCATTATTGGAGTCCTTTATAAGCAGAATGAAATTCAGACAGAGGGAGAGAAAGCCAAAGAGGAAAAAGCTAGAAGCTGAACATCAACAAAATCCAGAAGAGAAGGGAGAGGCCAGGAGAGGCTGCCATGTGCATTGCCATGTGACAGAGGAGCCCAAGACCAAGGATCACGCAGCCAGACCCAGAATGCCAGTCTTCAGGAAGAAAGCATCGCCTTGATGATGTCTTGATTTGGACTTTCTCCTAGCCTCAATACTGTGAGCCTCTGCAGGACATATGAAAGATTCGAGCATTTTCCACTCAGTCATCTAATTATTTCTCTCACCTCCTGTTCGACCTATTCTACATCCCCCCAAAACCCTTTCCACTTAGCCCTAGTTTCATTTCCTCAGCTTTTACTCCCAAGAAAATCCTGGTAGGAAGTTTTAGGAGGGAAAGAGAACAATAACAGAAAATCTCTTTGTTCCATTCATCACCAGAAAGTTCCTATTAGCAGAATCTGACCCATATGAAATCACGACTGTCATCATCATCATGATTGCTGTGGCCACGGCCCCTGTCTAACAGGCAGAACCACACAGTGCTGTGGAAGTGGAGGGGAGCATGGATCCTGCCATCTAACAGCGTGGGTTCCAATCCTAGCTGTACCAACTACCAGTTAAGTAGCCTTGGGTAAGTCACTTAACTCTGAACCATCCTCAACTGATTTATACCCCCATCTGATTTAAGGATAAGGAAATTCAGGCTCAGGGGGTGAAGGAACCATTGGGCTAATAAATAACAAGCAGGGATTTACCCCAAGTCTGCATGTGTGAGCCAAAGCCCATGTTTTTCCCACCATACCTTGATGCCCAAAGTACTGAAGTCAGGAACTCCCGGATTTAAATCTCACTTACTTGTTAAGAGAACTTGGACAAATTACTTAAGCTCTATGAACTTCAGTCTTTCTTATCCATAAAGTGAAGACACTCTTACCTGCCTCATTGGGCCATGATGCAGCTCTGGGTAGCTCACAGAAAGCTCCAGCACATGTGTGCATGAGGCAGCCCTCAATAACTGAGAGCTTCGTTCTCACTGCTACCTCAGGGCTACTGCAAAATAAGAAACATGCACATGCCTACGACAATCCTGGCACACAGTAGGTTCTCCATAACTGCTTTCTGAAATGTAAAAGCCAAGTGTCCAAGGTCATACGATTTAGGAATAACCAGGCTAACATTCAAACCCAGCTCTTTGGCCAGCATCCCCTCCCATTCAAGTCTAGGCCTCACACACCCCCTTTACCTGCCCTTCTCCAGCTTAATTGTCAGCTCCCTAAACAGATTCTCACACAGGAGAAAAATCACCAAGTTGGGAAAGCCCCCTTTGGCCAGCTCCGGGAGGAACCCCCTAGTACAATGGTTTCCACTTCAATTTCTGGGAACAGAAACAAATGCATCCAATTGACTTCAGGGCATAAAACAATTTAATTTTCCAAACATAGTCCAGAGGACATAAAAGCCCAGGGAGGGCCAGTGGAAACCAGCACAGCAATTCTGAAGTCATCAGATCCCTTAGGAAATGGTAACATTGCATAGGCACCTATCAATCAAAGCCGATCCTGGAGGAGCTATGCATGTACACACTGCAAAAAAGAATAAAAACCTCAAATCCATAAAGCATGGACTCAGGTTTCTGCACCGTAGGGTCTGCCTGGGAAACCACGAGGTCCTGCAGAAGTATTTTGCATGAAGCACTAACCCTCATGCTTTCCTAAAAGATTCTGAGCCCCTTTTCTCTGAAGAATAGCAAAATGCCCATAGAACAATGTGGCTGGGTGAAGACTGGCTTGGTTCTTTGTAGTTCCCCTCTAGCTCTTCCTTTCCTCCTTCCTGCCTGTATGCCAGGGTGAGTCAGACACACCCACATGGACCACATTCTGGACATGGCTCAATGGCTCAGCGTGGTGGCTTCTGCTGGGAGACTAGAGCCGGTGTCAGCCAGGCTATTCTCCTTTCCCTTGATTCTGCCAAATCCAATGACCTCTCCGTACTGCCGCCACTGCTCCTACAACAAAGGTGAACAAGCCCCCCTACTGCTCTAATACTTCCTATGCTCCCGAGGACACAGAGACTGCAGTCCAAATGCCTCCTCCTGTGTACATGCTATGATCATCTCACAAGTATCCATTCCAGCCTCCACACATGTGTGGCAGCCATGTGATTCGGGTGGATTGGCCCCATCCCCAGCTCCAGGGGCCATCCCATTGTGATTGGTTCAGAGAGGGGTACGTGACCTAAGCCCGGGATTTTTATTCAGTGGCTGGAGGAAGACAAGCTCTCTCTAGCTCTTGAAAGTGAGATGTGCTGGGTGAACTCTGGAGCTGTAAAGCCATTTGACTACCAGGAGAAAAGCCAGCCTAAGGCTCCGATCCTACTGCACATCCCTAGTCTGAACTTTTAGTTACATGAGCTCCACCCCAAGAAAA
>PVKH010008109.1:0-19764 GCA_004027955.1 Chaetophractus vellerosus | reverse complement strand
GGGAAACAAATTAGAAGGCTGTTGCAATATTCCATGTGAGAAATGAAGATGGTTTGTACTAAGATAGTAGTAGTAGAGGTGATTAGATGTGGTCAGAATCTGGTCATATCTTTTTAAGTGGGGTAAGCAGAAATTATTAATGAATTGTTCTGGGGATGAGAAAAGGAGATAAATCAGGGTTAACTTTTAAGTTTTTGGCTTGCAGAACTAAGCTGATTGGTAAGTTGCCATTTACCAAAATATGGAGGCCAAGGGGAGAAGTTAGTTGGGATGCTAGGGTAGGGAAAATCAAGAGTCCCATTTTGGTAAGTTAAGCTTAAACTATCTGCTCAACACCTGAATGGTGATATCAGGTTGGCAGATGGGTGTACACGTCTGGAACTGCAGGCAAAATTTGGGAGTGGAGGTAACATAGGCATTAACATGTAAGTATATATAAAGCAAAGGTACTGGATACATTACTCAAGAAAAGTATAATAATAGAAAATAGAAGGTTTTCTAGGCCTAAGCTCCACAACTAAAGCCTTAGAGGTCAAGCAGATGAGAAGGATTCTGCAAGGGAAACTTGAAAGGAACAGCCAGGGAGGGAGAAGGAATACAAGGAGCTTGTGAGTCATTTAAACTAAGAGAATAAAGCATTTCAACAAAGAGGAAGTGGTCACACTTTATCAAATTCTGCTTCAAGGTTAAAAAATAATGGTAGAGAGGAGTAACCATTGGCTTCATCCTCATAGATATATCATGGCTATATCAGTGGTAGAGTTGATACGTGGTAGACTTAAAAGTTGTGTTGGAGTATTAGTGGCAATGGAAGCCCCACTGAATCAGGATGAAAACAGAATCTGTGTGAAAAGGTAGAGACAATGATGATAGAAAACATCTCTTTCAAGAAGTTTTGCCATGAAGAGGGTATACAGATTGGGACTGCCATATTGGGGCATAGGGGGATAAGAGAAGATTTAGGGGGTTTGTTTTGATTGTTCTGAGGTGGAATATATCACAGCATGTTTTTTTTTCCCTCTAGGCAATAAAGTGATCTTTTAAAATTTCTATTTTCATTAGAGGTCAAGCAGAAGAGTATATTTACAATAAAATTATACCTAACTTTACCTGGTTTTACCAAACTGAGTTTCAATTATGAATAAAGTCAAAGCTTAAACCAGTTCAGTATATTCATTGCATACATGGTATCAAAAATTAATGTTAAAAAATAAAAACAGCTAAATTGAGAGCAGATTCCAGTCAACCACACACATTTGCAAGCTAAGTGACTAGTTCCTGTACACTAGTCTCTCAAACAAATATGTCTTGGATATTCATATACAAAACTGTGAATACCACTGATTTCCTGTAATTGCATTAGAATTTTTGGACTCTGGGTAGATGTACCCTCTATTTTCCAAACTATCTGTAATATTTCTGTATAGGATCTCAATAAAAAGTAAACATTAAACATTATATTATAAAAGACAGGTAAAATCTCAGCTGACCAAAACACTATTTGTGTAATATTTTAAAGGAAAAGGAGCATGATTACATTATGACCTATTGAATTAGCCTTATCTCATGAAACATAAAGTAACACAATTATTTTCAAGTCTCGAATTGTAAAGGGTTAGTTTTTTCTAAGGAAAAAAAAACATACACATACCACAAATTAACAGTTACTTTTTAATGCATGGAATCTTAGAATGAAAAGATCCTACAGGTCATATAGTTCAACTTATACCCAGTGCTGAAGTTCTTCAGCATCTCTGGGAGCGCTGTGCTTCTGCTTGAATATGCCCATTAACAAGAAGCTCACTGTTTCTCAAGCCAAGCACAGTTTAACAACTTTCATATATTGAGCTAAAATTTGCCTCACCATAACTTCCACCCTTTAACTTTGTCAGTCTTCAAAATGAATACATAGAAGATTGTAAAACTAGGAGAATAGCCCCTCTGCAAAGCACAATTTGATTTCAAACTTTTGCTACTAGGAATATCTCAAAATGGGGGGGAAAATACACCTTTTCTTTATGCTCAAGGAGGTGAGGGTTCCAAAAATTATTTAGTCAGACTATCCCTAAATTCAAAAATCTCTTATAGTATTTGACATCTTTTAGCAAATTACTAAAATCAATTTTTGTTTTACTATTTGCTGCAGTTAAAGTGTTATCTGTGGATAGATTACAAATGTTGCAAAACATCCTTTCTCACTACTCTAATTTAATATTAGTTAATTAATCAAATGTAAACATGCATTTGGCTTTTCTAGTAAAATAGATGCTTCCCAGAGACAAAACTGAATCCAGTGGCAGTCATAGGATTCCATAGTGTAATGTGCATTACAAAAACTAGTAAAGAAAAATCCAACAGACTTTGCATTGGTAATTGATTCTTTTCTCCCTAGGAGTTTCATATAGAACTCACTGCTAACATTGACTTATGCATGGTGTTGCCTTTCTAATGAAGAATTTAGGTGCTTTTTAAAGGGTCTACCTGGGCTCAATAAGCTATGTAATTTAAAAGCAAATTGCATGAGTTTCATGAATTATGAGTTAATGACTATTGTGGTTCATTGTTCACCACATCCTAAAATAATCTAGAATAATTTAAATTTCATGAGGAAGATATGTTTAAAATATATGGAGTGATTTCTAGGATATATTGTTAAATGAAAAAAGCAACATGCAAAATTATATGTAAATATAGTATGCTTTTGCTTAAGAAAGGAGGAAAAGAAATATAAGAAGGATAAAGCAGAAAAAATTTAAAAGTTACCTACAGAAGGTTGGTAGAAAGAGTAGAAGTTATAGGAAAGGGTAAGATTTCTCTGAGGATATTTGTTTATATAGTTTTGACTTTTGAACTATATAAATGTTTAATATAGTAAAAAATAAAATTATACCAACAAAAATGGGGTGAAAATCTCTTAAACTCATTAGAAACAAAACACCTGAACCTAATTATATATCAAATAGATAACCTAACTGTACAGACAAAAATACAAACAAATTAATCTAAGTATCATTTGAACACAGTACTCTAGCTGTAACCCTTGGTGGGAAATTGTCTAAGGACAAAAATAAGTACAAAGAAATCTCAAACCGGGAAGATTGTGTGGTGCAGATAGTACTGGTGCAGCAAGTCTAAGCGAGCGTGTGCATGAGTGCATGCATGTGATTACGACTGAGTAGATGGGCAGCTATATTGGAGTTTTGGGGAATCAGAATTCTTACTATGGGGGAATGAAAATACAAATATGAATTGAGGGACAAAGAAGAAAGGCCCTATGGTGTTAGACTGGAATTAGAGTTATCAATATAAACTAGGGTTTAAGAAAAAGTGCTTCTTTGCTCTATCCACTGAAGGGCCCAGGTCTTGGTTTCTAAATATCATTTCTCACAAAAAGATACTCTCCTTCTTAGAAAACTGGATGATTTCAGAGCTGGGATATTGATAGTACAGGGAGAATCTGAAGCATTTCATTGTGCCACAAAGGAGGTGCTCAAAACTGTTGGGGCGTGTCAAAGGACAAACAAACCAGCTTGAAGGGGCTCTTACTAGCCAGAATTGTGGGCAATTTGAACATCAAAATGGATAATTACAGGAATTGATTATAATACATTGATTTAGAAAAGAATCCATGAGTCCAAATAAATAAAGGAGGGAGAAGGAGAGAAAGCCAAAGGAGAGTATCCATTAATAAATAGAAAGAATGGTAGAAACTCACTGTTATACAACTGATTCAAGTAACAATCATCAATGAATGTTAAAACCATTGTTAGTAGGAGATTAGGGGGAGGATATTCACATAGTCTCTCAAAGTATTATTAATAACTTAAGAATAACAAAAGGAAAATATACCTTACAATGAAGAAGTATAGCACATACTATGCAATACTCTGCTATTTCTCAGGTGATGCTCTGGGAAGGTACGTTCATCTGTGTAGAACTCTTGCCAAGAATTTGTCTAACCTCTTAAATATCACTTGAATATGTTCTCTTCTTGCCACCAGCACTGCCATTTCCCAGCCCGTACCATCAGCATCTTGGGTCTGGATAATTGCAGTGCCTACCCAATTACCCTCCTCATCTTCAGTCTTTAGTCTAGTCCAGCTCTAATCCAATTACCACACTGCAGCCAGAGTGCTTTTTCTAAACCTCAAATGTGACCATGTTTTCGAACTGGCAATGCCTTCCCAATGCCTTTATAACTAAGTGTCGATCCTTCATTATGGCTTCTCAAGGCTTTCTGTAGCTCTACTTATCTTTCCTGTTTCATTTCTTGCCACTTCTTCAACCCCTATCCTTTTGTAACTTCCCTCATTATATATTTAAGCTTCAATCTCATGAACCTAATATTCTCTCACCTGTAGGTCTTTGTATATGCTGTTCACTTCTTAGAAAATTCTTCTCTTTCATTTTTTCACTTGTTTGATGCATACTCATTCTTAATGTCTCAGTTTATGATATATAAATATCATCTGCTTCTCTCTTTAAGGTCCTGTGTTGGTTTTCCACTATACTATAGATCCCAAGATATACATGCTCTGTCCAGACTTAGCTTTCTGTTTTTTGGATTTTTTTAAAAATCAGGCTGCTCTAGACTATCCTGCATACCTTGTTTTTGGTTTTTGTGTTTGTGTGTGTGTGTGTGTGTGTTTTTCCTACTGCCTTTGTTCTCTTTTCTATCACAGACAGACTTGTTTATGCCTCAAAGTTCATTCATTCACTCAACATTTGTTTGGTCATTCAAATTCATTCAACAACATAAGCAGTATGCTGGTGATTCTCCCAAGTTTATCCAATACTCAAATATGCATCCAATCCTTCCAGCCCACCCTCTACCACACACACACAAACACACACACACACTCTTCAAATTCTGTTCCTTCCATAAATTCTTCCCTAATTAACTGGAAGATATCCATAGCCCCCATGTTTTATTCTTTCTAAAACTACAGCACCAATAAATGAGTTCAGCAAAGTGGCAGGACACAAGATCAACACACAAGAATCAGTAATGTTTTTGTACACTAGTACTAAACAATCTGAGGAAATCAGGGGGAAAATTCCATTTTCAATAGCAACAAAAAGACTCAAATACCTAGGAATTAATTTAACCAATGAAGTACAGGACCTATATGCAGAAAACTACAAAACAATGCTAAAAGAAATTTTAAAAGACCTAAACAAATGGAAAGACATTCTATGTTCACAGATTGGAAGAATAAATATCATGAAGATACCTATCTTACCCAAGCTGATTTATAGATTCAATGCAATACCAATCAAAATCCCAAAAGCTTACTTTACAGAATTGGAGAAGGCAATTACCAAATTCATTTGGAAGGGTAAGTGCACCCTAATAGTCAAAAGCATTTTAAAAAAAGAAGAAGAACATGGGAGGAATTTCACTACCTGATCTCAAAACATATTCCAAAGCTACGGTGGTCAAAACAGCATGGTACTGGCATGAAGACAGACACATCAGACAGTGGAACAGAATTGAGAACGCAGAAATAAACCCTCACCTATACAGTCAACTGGTTTTTGACAAACCTACCAAGTCCATGTTAACAAGACAAAACAGTCTCTTCATTAAATGGTGTTGGGAGAACTGGATATCTATAACCAAAAGAATGAAAGAGAACCACTATCTCACCCCCTATACAAGAATCAACTCAAAATGGATCAAAGATCTAAATGTAAAAGCCACGACCATAAAACTACTAGAAGAAAATGTAGGGAAACCTCTTCAAGACTTCATAGTAGAAAGCCGCGCCTGCGCAGTGACCAAGTCTCGGCGCATCGCCGCAACGGGGGGGAAGGGGAGATATGTAATAAAATAAATAAATCTTTAAAAAAAAAAAAAAAAAAAAAAGACTTCATAGTAGGTGGTGGTTTCTTGGACCTTACACCCAAAGCACATGCAACAAAAGAAAAAAATAGATAAGTGGGGCCTCCTCAAAAGTAAACACTTTTGCACCTCACAGGACTTTGTCAAAAGGGTGAAGAGGCAGCCAACTAAATGGGAAAAAAATATTTGGAAGTCACATATCTGATAAGGGTTTAATATCCATGATATATAAAGAGATGTTACAACTCAACAGTAAAAAGAAAAATGACCCAATCAAAAAATGGGCAAAAGACTTGAATAGACATTTGTCCAAAGAGAAATACAAATGGAAAAAAAAAAAAAAAAGACATGAAGAAATGCTCAACGTCACTAATGATTAGGGAAATGCAAATCAAAACTGCAATGAGATATCATTCCATACCTATCAGAATGGCCACTATTAAAAAGACAGAGAACTACAAGTGTTGGAGAGGATATGGAGAGATAGGAATACTTATTCCCTGTTGGTGGGAATGCAGAATGGTACAGCCACCTTAGAGGACTGTTTGGCAGTTCCTAAAGAAGTTGAACATTGCCACGTGACCCTGCAATACCACTACTGGGTATCTGCCCAGAAGAACTGAGAGCAGTGACACGAATAGACATCTGTACACCAATGTTCACAGCAACATTATTCATGATTGCCAAAAGTTGGAAACTACCCAGGTGTCCATCAACAGTCAAATGGATAAACAAATTGTGGTCTATTCACATGATGGAATATTATGCAGCTCTAAGAAGAAACAAAGTCATAAAGCATATGACAACATGCATGAACCTGGAGGACTTTATGTTGAGTGAAGCAAGCCAGACACAAAAGGACAACTACTGTATGATTGCATTACTATGAACCAAATACATTGTGTAACATATTGTTTGATTTTTTTTTTAAATGTATATGTCTCTAGTACATTTAATTGAGAAATGTATGTATTTATTCATCTGTGTTTACTTTTCAAATTGTTTATATTTTCAAATATTAAATGTACAAAATAAAAAAGCAAAAAAACTACAGCACCTATGATTCTACCTCCTAAATAACAGTGATTCCCTTGATAGATATTATAATCATATATTTTATTCATATATTCACCCCAGTTTTGTTTAGCTCTGTATTTTCAGTATTGACTGTGTTAAAAAATAAAGTCCTTCAGAGTAAGAAATATATGCCTTTCCATCTCCTTAGTTCCTAGGTCAGCAACAGAGAAGACTTTCAGGAATACTTGATGATGATAATAATGCAGCAGTATGCATGGTGGTTGCCCAATAAATATTGGCTGACAGAATGAAAATAATAGCCAAGATGAATGTTAAAGGACAGCGCCTTCTGATATGGCAGTTTTACATACCCTAAAACTTCTGGTCAAATCCCTTTGCGTGCTTAAGATGCAAAAAATATTGGTAAGACTTCCTCAAGATTTTATGCTTTGGGGGGAAAAAAGAATACTTATTCATCAATGCAAGTAACTGAAACATAGAAGAGTAAAATGAAAGATATTTTATAAATTATTTTATTCTAATTTCAACAGGTGCTAGTACTGATAAATGTAACCAGAACATTTAATTCAGGGAAATCTTCTCCTTCAAGCATACTTTTAAAAAGCTGGTTCATTTTCCTGTATATGATTATTCTAACTCTAAAAGTACCTTTTAAATATGGATTATAAATCCAGTTACCTCAAAATGAAACTAAAAAGGTTTTCATCCCCAGTTCTTGTAAACAAGAAATTGATGTAATGGAATTATTTTGAGCTCAGAGGGTTAAACCTTCTGACTAAATAATTCATGTTTACTTTTTTAATGTATTTGTGGGTTTACCAAAATTTGTACAAAAGAGACTCAATGAAAAATATCAAAATATGTTAACAATACCAGATTTTTAAATACTTTAACTTTTAAAATGTGTTATCCCTCCTGTAGGCTGCTTTTAGACCAGTGTACTTCACAAAAGAAGGAACCCCTTGATCAAGCTCATAAAAGTGCTTGGAAATAACCTAGGGCATCTAGAAGCCTTGATATTTCTGGTATTTCCATACTAATTGCCAGGATCAACAGTTCCTAATCAGAAATTATACAGTATTTCTGCAGTTCAGTAACACACATTCAGATCATTGGCTTAAAGCAGAAAGAGCTTTACCTAATGACTATAGAGCCGTCTTCCATTCCCTGTCTGCTGAACTGGTGCTTATCTCTTCCTTGCAATGTCTCTTGAGGACTGCAACAAACTGACAGACTCTAATATTCTATTTCCTATAAAATCGAGCTTTGGTGGGCACTTGGTCTAGGTCCTAATAAACATCATGTTATAGTATAACTTTGTTCCCACATTTCAAGAACTGGTCATAGGGATCCTAACTGGCTCCTCACTCCACCTTGCATATTCCTTATTTTAGAATCTGTCAGCTTTACCACCATTTCCACATACCATTTGAGATACTTTGGGGTTGCAAGTGACAGAAATCCAAATAAAACTAACTTAAGCATAAATGGGAAATTGTTAGCTCTCAGATTCCAGGGAAGGGTTACACAACAGGTTCTAGCTGAACCCCCAAGAAACATGAACCAAAAACAGATATGCAACCTCATCTTTTGCAGTTTGGATGCCTTCTCTTACAGTACTTATTTCTCCACAAGGTAAGAAACATAATGAACAAACGTCTCAATTGTATATATCAGAGCTTGTTAAACCATCAGAAAGAAACACAGTTTCTCTCCCTCTCAATTCCATTTCCATCCATCTGCCCCATGGGATCCAGGCCCCCTGCTCAATCAGAGGCAGGGTGGGCAGCACCATCCCAAAATCCTCAAGATTGTGGAGCGAATAGACATAAGGGGGGGAAGCAACTATGGACTTAAGTAGACTTATGATTATTCTAGCAATGGAAGAACGTGTATCAGTGATGTAAAGGCAGTGGCCACAAGGGGTTCCAGGGAGGGGGGAGGGAAGAGTAGGTGTAACATGGGATACTTTGGGGACATTGAACTTGTCCTGCATGACATTGCAGTGACAGATGCAGGCCATTGTACAGTTTGTCAAAAGCTATGAGATTGTATGGTGCAAAATGTGAACTATAATAGTAAACTATAGTCCATGGTTGGTAGCAATGCTTCAATATATGTTCATCAATTGTAGCAAATGTATCACACTAATGAAAGGTGTTGTTAATGGGGGAAAGTGTGTGTGGGGGGAGGGGCATATATGGGAATCCCCTATATTTTTGATGTAATATTTATGTAATCTACAGCTTCTTTAAAAATAAAAAATTAGCTTAAAAAATTCCTGAAAATAATTCTGCTTGGCCTGACTTAAATCCAAACAATCTGAAATATTCCATTATGGGTAAGATGTAGGGTGACTAAAAGTCCTGGTTTGCCTATTACTTAGGGGTTTCTAGGACACAGGACTTTCAATGCTAAAACAAGGATAATCCCAGCCAAACCAGGACTTTAGCCATCATAAGTCAGGTGTGGAAGTAGCACTATCTATAAGGGACTATAATGATAACATCTATAAAGTTTGTACAAGGAAGTGGGAGGTAGGTAGTGGCAAGACCCTATAACTATAAAGACACAGCCATAGATGTCCACTAATTTACTGAAAAGCTGTGGTAGATTACAAAAGTGGTCACAGTTCCTGCATCTACTTCCATCAAGAGGTACAGTCTATTTCTCTGTCCCTTGAATGTGTGCTAGCCTTGTGACTTGTTTTGGTCAAAAGCTGAGGTAAAAATAATGTTGTGGCAGTTCCAAACTCAGTCCTCATCTGTGCTCTCTCATACTTTGAGGCTGCCACTTAGCTAACCTGATGGAGGGTAAAAGACCAAGTGAGAGCATCCCTAGACATTCCAGCAACCTCTGCTGAGGCCATCCTTAATTGGGACACTCCCAGCTGGTCCACCTGTTGACTTCAGTCATCTGGCCAGCTGAGATGCACTGAGCCAGACCAAAACAGAACTACCCAGCTGACCTCAGCCAAGATGGCCAAACTGCAGGCTGTGAGTTTAAACAGTGGTGGTTGTTTTAAGCCACAAAGTTTCGGATGGTAAGTTACACAACAAGAGCTAACAGACACACTGGTCTACAATATTACAGTTGATTATTTGTAACAGAAAATGTATCAGTATTCAGAGTACTTACAATCTTTTAAAAAGTAACAACTAACTGGTTTCCACTAATCTCAAAATGTGTATGAGCATTGTGTGATATGGGTAGCTTCCTTCTTCTTCCTTTATACTTCAGTATTCCCCAAACATATTATACTATTTCATGCCTCCTGCTTTTACATAAGCTCTTCCCTCCCCTCCCTTCTTGTTCACGTGTCATATCCTCCTCTTCATTTAAACTCAGCTCAAGTATCACCCCTGCTATGAAGTCATCCTGAACCCTCCTGCCCTCCTCCCCAGAGAGATTTAGTCATTCTGTTTTTACTCTTTTCCCAAGATCTACTTCTATATGGCTCCCATAATCCTGTTTTATAACAATTCTTTACAAATATGTCTCCTCCCACCTTTGTATTCCCAGTGACTAATAAAAAGCCTAGCATAGTGAAAGTGTACCATAAAGTTAAATAACTTTAAAAATAAATCTAAAATAGGTATATTTTAACTTTTGGTTAGGGCATAAAGTATTACGCCCCCATTATTTTTCAGGATCAGTCCTTATATTTGGCATATTTACATCAGTATCTAAATGCCCAAGGAGGGTGGATTAAGAAAAATAATACAATTGCTAAAATCAGTCACAGGATATGGGTCTTTAAAGATGTTAATTTAAGCTTAACTTTCCTGTAGGCCCAAAGTTTATGACTTATTCCTAAATAGAAATTAAATAATACCAAAATAGATGTATAAATAAGAACATAAAGTATGAACATCGCCTAATTCTCTGACAGGTGGGTTGGAGGCTGGGGATGCATAAAACAGTAAGGAAAGTCCTCTGTGGGCTAATGTGGGAGTGATAATTTGGCTTCCTCTCTCCGCAGGCAGATGGAGGCTTTTTTCTCCTGAGATGCAATGAGGAAGGATGATTGGGATGCTCATGTAGAACAAATAGAATATGGATTTAAAAATAGATTCAGATGAGTATTCCCAGGGGATGATGATTGACCCAAGTCACAACAACATTTCTGGCTTCATTTCCCTGTTATTATGCATATAAAAGGTATTTGTGTACGTGTGTGTGTGTGTACACTTTCTAGTGAAAACTGTGCCAGTTTCAAAAATAAAGCTAAATTAGATTTCAGTTCTGTCTTCTCTCTTCAGAAAAGAGGTTCCCCAGCTTAGTTCTGGCATTCCCAACCCATGTCAATAAACTAGGAATTGAGAAACTGCCTGGTATTTCTCTAGCCAAATCTCTAGAATGGTGATATATCTCTACCATTCCTTCAAATTAGAGAAAGTTTCCCAGGACTTTGTAGGAAAAAAAAAAAAAAAAAGGCAGATTGAACATACATACATCTACTCTCCCTTCCTCCCCAAACAGCACTAAAATGAGAGTAAATGTAAAATTCTATTTTATTCTACCCAGAGAATAAATCTTCACTCTGAATTTTTCTAAACTGACGACACCAGTCCCAGTTTAGAGTAGGATAACATACAAAAAAATAGGTTGATTGAGCAAACTGTATGCTGGCATCCCTGGGCCCCTTTTCACTAACTGGCCCTGAGAACTTCCCAGCAGGAGTCTGAAAGACAGGTTTTCTAGGGCACATGGCAAAATCAAGAGGAAAGACTAAAGATACTGACATCAACGTTTCCCCCCAACAGCCCAAAGAGATCAACCCAAAGCAAAGCTAAAAGTGACAATGGAATCTAGAAGATAATGTGGTACTTAAGTGTTTTACATTTCTGAAGGAAATTTATTTCTAACTCTAGAATTTTATACCCACTATCAATTAAAGGTGAGTATAGAATAAAGACATTTTCAGGAAATCACCCAAAGATATGTTCCATCAAAACAATAAAAGACGTGGGCTATAGAAAGGAGGAGATTCAACATAGGAGAGAAGCAATAGGAATACCCAGGTGATGGTAAAGAGAGATTAGTGGTTAATACCTGTGCTTAAGGGGTAGAGGGCAATCAGTCCAGATTTGAGCAAGTAGAAATGCTCAGGTGAGATTCTTCAGAGATATGAAATTTATAGAATATCTGATGCATCTGAAAATCTTGAGAAGAGGTAAGTTTGGATTTATGCTGATTATATATACATAGAAAACTCAACTCAATGAAAACATAAGTAACTACAGGGAAAACAAAAAAAAAAAGGGGGGGTGGGGAGGGTATAAAGGAAAAGGAATCAGAGTTTAGTATATGGCTCAGTAAATATTATAAATAATGTTTTGTCAACAAATGTAATAAAGTAAGATTAATTCACCCCAAATTATGCTACTAATATATTGGAGAGAGATGAATGAGGTCCATGTGTACACATATACAAGTGCTTGTATAGTATACTACAATAGTAGGGGTAAAGATGTAGAGATAAATTCTCATATTCCATAGTGGGAAGTCAACAGAGAGTACCTAAAACTTTAAAATTAAGAAGTAGCAAAACAAACAGGTTAGAGACATAAAGATAAATACCCAGATAATCAGATAAGAAAGAAAAAAGTGATGAGAGGATGAGAGGAAGATGGGCAAGGGACTGCTGTTTTAATAATAATAAATCTTAGAGAAATATTTGACACTTTAAACTGTATGCTTTAAAATTAATACTATTTACTAAAACTAAAAGTATTCTATCACTGTGCTTTAAAAGAAAGGGCCTGAGAAATCCAGCCACGCTTAGGCCTACTGAAACTTCATGGAGCCTCCTCACATCTACAAAGAAGACAAAAGAAAATTAATCATAGAAAAGGCACCAAATTTGAATTGCAGCCTGAGCAACTACTAGTTTTGTTTCCATGATTTTCTACTTCTCTAACATGTGGATGCCTGCCCTAACTCCCTAATAGAGCTATTGTGAGGAAGAAATGAAATAATGTCAGTAAAAGATATTTATGCATAAAGACATATGCAAATGTTTTATCTACAAACATTTATTGAGTCCCTACCCCACGTCAGGCATGGTTAACAATTTTATTCCTTGTCACCTGCTACTAAATAATTTGCCTAAATTTAATGTGTCAGTTTTTACTCATGAATACTCTTGCATAAGCTAAAAAATGGAATACTCAGTAATCACTTAAAACTTCCTCCTGTGTTAGTTACCTTAGTAGACAGATTCTAAGGTGGCCCCCAATAATTCCCATCTCCTGATATTTATGCTCTTGTTTACTCTCCTCCCCTTGAGTGTCGAAGGGACCTGTGAGTTGTTTCTGACCAATAGAGTATGGCAAAGATGATGAGATGTCACTTTCATAGTTACATCAGATTGCAACGTCCATCTTACTAGCAGATTCTATTGACTCTCTCCCTTTTTGTCTTTGATGAAGTAAGCTGCCATATGGAGAGGCCCAAGGAAAGGAACTGAGGGCAGCCAGCATGGCCTAATGAACTGAATTCTGCCAACAACCACGTGAGCTCAGAAGCAGATCCTTCCTCAGGCAAGTCACAAATGAGACCCCAGTACTGGTTGACACCTTGACTACCAGGGAGACCCTGAAGCAGAGGATGCAGTTAAGCTGTGCCCAGAAATCTGACCCACAGAAACTGTGAGGTAATAAATGTGTTGCTTTAAACCAGTTCATGTGTGATGTTCTTACAGAGCAGTAGATTAATACAGGACCTAACAAGAGGAGACCATGACTTCAGCACATCACCAACTCTTGAGTGTGACATAACACAGAGTGCTGATGTCTGCTCATCAGAGAGGTATGAAACCTGGTTGTTACGGCCCAAAGCCTGGCTTGTCTGCATCATTCAGCATCATAAATGGATATTGCTATACCCAAGCATCAGAACTGTAACCTCAGCTGACTTCATTCTGGGCCATGTCATGCAGAAGTCATACAATTATCTCCTAAATACTAAAGAATGTGAACAAATTACTATTTTTAGCTGTGTCAGTCAAATGTCACTCAAAAGGTAGAGTAACATTCACTTCAGTATTTTAAATGGAAAAGTCATAAGAGGTAACAACACACTAACAAAAATCTTCTATTTAATAAAGTGTAGCAGTAAAAGAAAAGAAAAAGTTTTTGGCCCTTCCAAAAAGTACACTTTCTAATTCTAACATTAAATATTTAACAAACCCTGGTTTCTGGGTAAATGGAAAGGAAGTTTCCTTTACTTTTAATCTAGAATGAAAGGTGGTATGTGGGTGGCAAAATGGTGAAACTTAGAGAGCATACATTATTGTACAGGAAGAAAGAGCAGCAGGGAATTAGAATTAAAGAAGCAAAAAATGGTGTGACAACTAGGTAGGCAGCTGTAGCCATCTGACTCTCCACCTACCAGCTCTCATAGACTTTTATGCTTTAGAGTTATCATAACTATTTTGTTGAAGAAAAAATGTAGGTATTTGTTGTTTAGGTGTCCTTATCACACTGACTCAGAAATTGTGTATGTGTGGGGAAAACTTTCAAAAGAGAATCCACATACAGCTGTGAATCATTCACCTGAAGAAGAAAAAGCTGAATGGGCAATCACTGAGACAACCTGTCACTTATCAAAACTTTTTTAAGAGATGCGGAGGTTAATGTGGGGGTCTGAATCTGTCAGCACCAAGTTTCTTGCAGCTGTCACAATTGGACAAGCTCCCTTCATCATAAAATAATGCTTGCAAGCCACATTCTAATTGAGTGGGATGCATAAGAAAAATCTGAAATTTGACAACAGCAGCCTTGCTATCTAGATGCTGTGTGATAAAACTGGTGACAAGGGGTTGGAAATTACAGAATGCGTCAACTTGGAAGTCACTCTTTAATGACCTGATGTCACAAATGAAGCATAAAGATCAAATGACTAAACACATATTGTTCCTCTTTCATATTGTACTGAGGGATAAAACAGGCTTACATTATTCTCAACAGGTAACATTTAGATCCCATATTAGTTTCCTTTGCTGCTATAACAAATTAGCATACATTCAGTGGCTTAAAACAATGCAAATTAATTTTCTCATAAGTACGGAGGCCAGAAATTCAAAATCAGTTTCACTGGACTAAAGTCAAGGTGTCAGCAGGGCTGCTTCCTTCTGGAGTCTCCAGAGGAGACTCTGTTCCTTGTTTCCCCTGGCTTCCTGAGGCTCCCAATATTCCCTGCCATCTCTTGCTCAGGGCCCCTTCCTCCATCTTCAAAGCCAGCAGCGTAGCTTCTTGTTTCCATCATCATATTGCCTTCTTCTGGTCTGATCTCTCTCTGCCTCCCACTTTTAAGGACATTTATGACTACATTTAGATCCCGCCCTGATAATCCAGGATAATCTCCCCATCTTAAGATCCTTAATTTAACTCATACGTGCAAGGTCCCTTTTGCCATAAAAGGTAACATTCGCCAAGGATCAGGACCAGGCACTAGGACCTGGATATCTCTGAAGGTCATTACTCAGCCTACCACAGTCCTATTTTCACGTTTTAACATAGAGTTGTTTATCTATGGTAAAGCAGCTCATTCCTCACAAAGCCATCTAAATACAATAAATTTAAATTGAATGGAGATTGTAATATTTTTTGGCTCCTAAACTCTTCAATAATTTTTCTGGGAAATTTCTGAGTCATTCTTCTTGGTAAACACAATGTGAAAAAATGAGAGTGAATTTAGTGGGTTGCTATTATTTTGTGGAAAAGCATATTAAAGGCAAAGACTTGAAAGATTCCTTGATACCTGTAAACTGTATTCATAGAACAATTCACACTAAAATAATAGTTGTGGGTGCTAGCATGTAAGCATCAGGCAATTTTTTTAGACAAAATACTTCAAGCAGATTTTGAAGTAATTGCTCTAATACCTGAGAATGTAACTATGTTTGAAGGTATGTGGGCTGTAGATAGGGGAAGGAACTAACTTTTATTAAATGGCTACTGTCTCAGGCACAGAGCTACAATCTTTACAAATTTTAATGTTAATTCAATTAAGGCTCATGACAACAGATGAAGTAGGTGTTAAAAGAAGAGGAAAATAATACCTAGGGATAATTAGATAACTTTTGTGATTTTGCCAGCTAGTAAATGGTATAGCCAAAAATCAAACATATAGCTGTTAATACCTAATAATCCAAAATGAGCTTTTCAAATACTATAACATATTTTGAACAGGTCACGAAAATGATTTTTCCAAAAGAGCTCCAAAAAATAAAAGAATGAAATAAGGGGAACTTAAGAAATATTATCACATAGTCTACCACATGATAACATCAGCAGATCATAGTGGCTACATAACCATGTGCTGGGCCCCAAGTACTCATGATAACATAATACACAAATCTCAGAAACATCTTGCCCACTTTGGGAATCCTGTTTTCACTGTTCTGCTCCTCCCTCTCTGGCCTAGAAACAGAAAATTAATGGCATCACCTCTTGGGCTCTACAAGCAAGGTTAATTTCTCACTTTATCTCAGATGAAGACTTACTCCTTGAACTGAATTAGCAGCATGGATTTTCCATAGCGAGGCTCATGCATTTTCCCTATTATAGTATCTACTTTCTAAAGCTGATTCAACCAAGACATGATAGTCTAGCTCAGGGTACTATACAGATGACTGTCAAAAACTTGGTCCAACAGGAATATGAGTGATTAACCACAATGGAAAAGTATTCCCTCTCCATGTTGACATTGTACCATGAAGACAATAAATCTTCATTATGCTTATGTCATTTCATCAGACTGCCTTTTGACTTTAGAACAGAATTCTTTGTCAGTGATAGAATATTTGCAGCTAAGAAAACTGAAGGTAATACAATCAAGATAGAGATAATTCCTTGGTATGGCCAAAGTTTATGATTCATCCAACTGCTTTCCCTCCAGTAACAACTAAAGAAATAACTGTGTTTGAATTTTGATTCTGCTTGACTAACCTAAATTTATTGGGCAAAAGAGCCGGACTAAAGTGGCAAACCCAGGCTAAGCTTTTACTGAGACCTCAAGTATTGTGTGTGTGTGTGTGTGTCTGGTGGGAGAAAGGGCTAGGTAGGCCTGTCATTAAAAGATGCAGGGGTCAATCTTTCTTTCTCTATAATGCATCAATAGCAAAAATCTTTCTTTATCAGGATGAATCCTTCCATTCTATGTACCAGTCATAAGGAAAAATACAGCTATGGGTCCTTTCAGTCAACATCTAGCAAGAGCTGAAACATCATGCAGGTAGCAACACTCCTGTTTGTATTTGTTATTGTTATGTACCCTCAGACACTCACAGACCAAAAGCAACCTGAGCCAAATGACACTCACACTCGTATCTATATACCCCAGGCATGCATCACAATTAACAAAAGCCCATATGTTTGAGCTTAATTGATTAATCACCATCTTTCTCCCACCTCTTCAATTATAATTCAGTTTTCCTTTCTGTGGAGGACAGGGGTTGGGAAGGGGAACCTCCCAACTCCTACTTCTCTTTAAATGGAATCACCACTACCTAAACCATCCAGGCTGAAAAATCCAGGAACCCTCAACAAAGCCCCTTTCCCTCAATTCTCACAACAAGGGTCCAGTGAATTCTATGTCCATAAACTTTCTTCCTCTACTTTCCCAGCTCTGGCTGTATTTATACCTATAATAAAGCCAATGAGGGTTAACTTAGAAAGGAGCTAATATCATTATTATAATTAAACTGGAAGGCAATATACTGTTATTATTTTTATCTTTACTTGAAAATTAGTGATTTCCTCAGTATAAAGGCAAAACTTTGGGGCTATAGATAAATTGGAAAAAGTAAATTTTATCTGTTTTACTAAAGACTTTTTAAAGGAAACACTATTGTTTAAATTACTAACTTAGGGAGTGGGATGAATAAATGATATCTGCAATGTGATAATTGTATGGTATATACAGTTTAGCCATAGCATGCATATTTTTATATTATCAAACTAGAAGAATTCCAAATTCTCTAGACTACAGCCAACAAACTTATTTTGTTTTCTTTTTCTTTTTGTAACAGTTTTACAGAAGCCTAATTGATATACTACAAACTGCACATGGTCAGTGTGTTCAATTTGATAAGTTTTCACACACGTATACACCAATGAAATCATCATACACTTAACATAAATATAACAATAACCCTAAAAATTTCCAATTACCCCTTAGGATTCTTCCCTCCTATGTCTTCCAGCTCTTCCCCCATCCTAACTCCCCCAGACAATCACTGATTTGCCACTAAACATTAGTGTCCCTTTTCTATAATTTTATATAATGGAATTACAGAGTATATAGTCTATTTTTCCTGACTTCTTTCCTTCAAAATGATTATTGTGCGATTCATCCATGTTGGTATTTGTTTTCCCATTCATCTGTTGATGGACATTTGGGTTGTTCCCAGTTTGGGGACTGTAATAGATTGAATAATAGTTCCAAAGATTTCCAAATCCTATTCCTCAAAATCTTTGACTATGTTATCCTACATGGCAAAAATGAACTTTGCAAATATGATTAAGTTACGGATTTTAAGATGGAGAGATTATTTTGGATTATTTGGGCAGGTCTAATATAATCACAAGGGTCCTTATAGGAGGGAAGCAGGTGGTCAAGAGTAAGAGAATGCAATGCAAGAAGGCAGTCTCAATCCATTATAGCATCAACTCAAATTCAAATCTCATCTAAGTCTGATGAGCTCCAAAGTCTCAAATCTCATCATCTAAATCATATAAATTAGGAATGGGTGAGGCTCTGGGTATGATCCATAGTGGGAAAAAATTCATCTCCATCTGTCTATCTGTGAAATTAGAAAACAAGTTATCTGCTTCCAAAATACAGTCATGGAACAGGCAAAGAATAACAATTGTAGACATTTCCATTCAAACATGGAGAAAATGGAAGGAATAAAAGGAGTCAGCAGTTGCAAGCAATTCCAAATTTCAAACAAGCAAACTCCGTTAGGTTTTAAGGACTGAAAATAATCCTCTGTGACTCAAGGCTCTGACCTCTGGGCCCCTGGTTCCACCTTCAGGGCCCTCAGCTTCAAACTCAGAATGAACTTTTTTTTCCCTGAAGGGTAGCATGTGTTTGCAGCTGAGTAATTTTATTAGGCCACTTCTCGCAGAATTTTGGGAGTTTTACAGCCTTCTTTCATTTTGTTCTTTCTCCGCTCCTTTCAGTCCAAGCTGGCAGTGTCTCTATGGTATAATATTTTCAGAAATGTTGTGGATCTCCTGTGTTTGTAATGTAATGGTTCTCCAGCCACAAACACCCTTGAATTTCTCTCTAAAACACACTTTCTTGACACTTAATCGCCTAGTTTTAATATCTTTTGAAACCTGGATAGGTTGAGAATTTCCCAAATTATGAAACCTGGTTCCTTTTTGCTTAAAAGTCCATCACTCAATTTATCTCTTTCCTCTCATATTTTATTATAATCAGCAAAAAGAAACAGGGCCACACCTACAACACTTTGTTTAGAAATATCGTCAGTTAATTATGCAAGTTCATTGCTTGCAAGTTCGCTTTCCATGTAACTACAGGACACAATTCCACTAAGATTTCTGCCACTATATAACAAAGAATCTCTCATTTCCTTCTGCACCCTCACCAAGCTGTACTGTAACATCAGTATTTCTACAAAGAATCTGCTTATGAAGAGTTAAATTTTCTCTAAGAAAATACAAGTTTTCTCTGCCATGCTCCTCACTTTCTGCTAGGCCCTCACTGGCAGTCTTTAGTATCCAATTTTTAAGACAGTCTGTTCAAGGCAATCTAGGCTTTATCTGTCATGCTCCTTAAAATTCTTCTAGCCTATGCCCACTCACCAACTCCAAAGCCACTTTCAGATTATTACATACTTGTTA
>PVKH010008108.1:0-19705 GCA_004027955.1 Chaetophractus vellerosus | reverse complement strand
TAAACTGGCACCCTACCAATTGAGCTACAGCTGGCCCCTAGGCACATTTAGAGAGATGATGTTTCCAGTTAAAATACTCAGATTATGTTCTGATTGCAAAGAAAGTACTGAATTAGGAGAAGACCCAAGATGGCGACAGAGTAGGAAGCTCTAACAATCAGCTCAACCCACAGGGCAACTAACAATCAGCCAGGATCTGTCCAAATCAACTGTTTGGAGGACACTGGAGACCAGAATAACACAGTGTGCCACCCAGGGAAGAAGAGGCAGAGGAGACTGACCATCTGTGGTGAAGATTCCTGAGTAGATTCCTCTACAGTGCAGAGACCATTGCCCAACCTCTACTGGTGAGGCAGTCGGCCTCCAGACCTACTCCCTGATGGGAAGCAGAAGTTCTCTTTTCCAAAAACAGGGGAGGGGAAGTATCTGGCACCAACTGCAGCTGTTGATTGGCAAATACCAATACCTGGATTCCAATCTTGAGCACAACTGAGGTTTAAACCTGTCCAAGCCACCAAGAAGCAAGCAATGCTTGTGCTGTCTCCACCCCTAGCAGGAGTGGAAGCAGGGGCGACTGATAAACACACCGGTTCCTGAGGCAGTAGGGATCAGATCCAGGGTGCCAAGTTTGGAAGACACTGCTTAGGCCCACATCCATCAGGAGCGGAAATTAGGTCCAGTTTGAATACTTTCTCGGGACAGAGCAGGCAGATTCACACTGGGCCCCAAAGCCCCCTGGAAGGAGGAGAAACTTGTACTTTCTCATGGGCAGTGTGGACAGATTCACCCAGCCCAGCTGGATGGGCTGCTATACACTCTGCGCCCCTGCACAGAGAGTGAAGCACACTCTCTTGGGCATTGTGGGCAGGCAGATTTAACCCATCCAGCTTGAACAGCTGCTGCACTCTCATCCCCAAGGTGTCCCAGGAAGGAGAGAAGCCAAGAGTGGTCTGATCACTCTCTCTTGAGACAGTGCAGGCAGAGTCATCTTGCCCACCTGGGGGTGGATGGTAACACAGTAGGTAGCAGTTGATCAGAGAACTCAGGGGCTGGGAATTGTGCAACAGTTACATCCCAGGTAGACTGGCAACCTCAGCCTCAACCATGACCCCACCAGGAACTAAGTCAGCTGAAAAATAAAAGCATAGAATAATGTTAGGGCAGCAGGGAACAAATGGATAAAAAGTGCTACTTGCTGAGTACTTTAGGAAAGCTTAGATTGGGGGAGACAACAAAGAAAAGATTGGAGGCCTTTAGGGTTTCTTCTCCAGAGCACATTGGAATTGATCTATACTGTTTTGACTGGAAAACCAGAGCTGGAAAGGTTATCTTCAGTGGAACACTTTTACCAAAATTAGCCCTCCAAGAAATAACAGTAAGAAAAGACCAAAGGAGTATTAAAAATATATAAAAGCAAATAAAAAACAAACAGAACAGACTAATATTCATGGAGAAGAAACAGGAAACTTTAACAAAAAGCCAATGAATAAGAAAGCTATAGACTCATTGGAAACCATGGAGGTGGAAAACTGCCAGTCAGGAATTCTTTATTCAGCAAAACTTTCCTTCAAAACTGAAGGTGAGTTCAAAGTCTTCACAGATAAAGAAAAACTAAAAGAGTATGCCACCAAGAGACTAGATTTACAAGAAATATTAAAAGGGTGTGCTGCAACCTGAAAGGAAAAGACAGGAAAGAGAGGCCTGAAAAAGGGTGTAGAAATGAAGATCATTAGTATGAGTAATAAAAATGGTAAAAAAGACAGATAATAGTAAGATAGGTCAATGGAAAGTCAAAAGATATAATGGACAATGTAAGTAATGCCTTTACAATAATATTGCTAAATGTTAATGGACTGACAGCACTTGATACCAGCTGAGCTATCTATATCCTAGCCTTGTGTCAGAGGCTTGTGATGTGTTGTGAGAGCTGGGTTTAGGAAGTGCAATATTAAAACAACCATGAGTCTTTTAAGCCCAGTGTGTAAAGACACACTCTGAGTTATAACTCAAAGGCACAACAAGAAGAAAAAGAAGAAAAAAGAGAGAGAGAAAACAAAAGAAAGAAAAAGAAAAAGAGAGAGAGAAAAAAAAGGAAAAAAAGAGAAAAAAAAGAAAATGTTAATGGATTGAACTCCCCAATCAAAATCACAGACTGGCAGAATGAATTTAAAAATATCAAACACCTATATGCTGTCTACAAGAGACTCACCTTACATGCAAGGACACAAATAGACGGAAAGTAAAAGGTTGGAAAAAGATAAACCACATGAACTGCAATCAAAAAAGAGCTGGAATAGTAATACTAACCACACAAAACAGACTTTACATAAAAAAGTGCTATAAGAGATCAATAAGGACTTTGTATATTAATAGAAGGAGCAATTCATTAAGAAGAAATAACAATAGTAAATATATATGCACTTAACCAGGGTACCCCAAAATACATAAGGCACACACTTGGAAAAATGAAGAAATAAAAGATGCCTCTACAATAATAGTTGGAAGTGTCAATACAACACTCTTATCTTTGGCTAGAACAGCAGAAGAAAGGATCAATAAGGAAACAGAGGACTTTAATAATATGATAAATGAACTAGACTTCACAGACATATGTAGAGCATTGCACCCCCAAATGGCAGGTGTTTTTCTCAAGTGCTCATGGATATTTCTCCAAGATAGTCTATATGATGGGTCATACAACAAGTTTCATTAAATTGAAAAAGATTGAAATTATACACAGCACTATCTCTGATCTAATGGAATGAAGCTGGAAATCAACAACAGGTGGAGAGAGGGAAAATTCACAAATATATGAAAGTTAAACAACACATTCTTAAACAATCAGCGGGTCAAAGAAGAAAATGCAAGAAAAATCAGTAAATATCTCAAGATGAATGAAAACAAGAACACAACATATAAAAATTTAAGAAATGCAGTGAAGGCCATGCTGAGAAGGAAATTTATAGCCTTTAATGTTTACATTTAAAGAAAGTAGAAAAAGCTAAATCAAATACTTAACTGCATACCTGGAGGAACTAGAAAAAGAACAGCAAACTAATTCCAAAGTAAGCAGAAAGAAAGAACTAACAAAGATTAGAGCAGAAATAAATTAAATTAAGAACAACAACAACAACAACAAAAAACAATGTAGTGAATCAATAAAACCAAAAGTTAGTTCTTTGAAAAGATCAACAAACAAAACAAAACAAAAACCCTTAGCTTGACTGACAAATAAAAAAAGAGAGAAGATGCAAATAAATAAATAAAATCAGAAATGAGAGGGGTGGGGGACATTACTGCTGACCCCACCCAAAAAAAGAGATTAAGAAGACACTATGAACAACTGTATGCCAAAAAACTAGACAATATAGACAAAATGGACAAACTCCTAGAAGCACACATATAACCTACACTGACCTAGAAGAAATAAAATTCCTCAACAAACAATCACAAGTAAGGAGATTGAAATAATCATCAAAAATCTCCCAAAGATGAAAAGCCCAGGACCAGAGGCCTTCACAGGTGAATTCTACTAATCATTCAATGAATAATTAATACTATTCTTGTTCAAAATTTTCCAAACAACAAAACAGGAGGGAACATCACCAAACTCATTCTATGAAGCTAACATCACCCTAATACCAAGATAACATGAAAAAATTATACACAGATTTCTCTAAGAAATATAGATGCAAAAATCCTCAACCAAATACTTGCTAATTTAATTCAAGAGCATATTAAAAAATTATACATCATGATCAAGGTGGATTTATCTCAGGTATGCAAGGGTGGTTCAACACAAGAAACTCAGTTAATGTAATATTACTAAATTGAGGCAGGCTACTCAATGGGAGAAAATATTTGGAAACTACATTTCCAAAAATGATAACCATGTTATATAAAGAGATAATACAACCAACAATAAAAAGACATGCAACCCAGTTAAAAAATGGGCCAAAAACTTGAATAGACATTTCTCCAAGGAGGAAATACAAATGGCCAAAAAGCACATGAAAAATGTTTAACATCAACAGCTATTAGGAAATGCAGATCAAAACTACACTGAAATATCATTTCACACCTTATTGAATGGCCATTACTACAAAAACAGTAAACGACAAGTGTGGGAAAGGATGTGGAGCAATAAGAACAATCCTTCATTTTTTGGTGGGAATGTATAATGGTGCAACCTCTATGGAGGAGAGTTTGGCAGTTCCTTGAGAAACTAAAATATAGAACTGCTGTATGGTTCAGCAATCCTGTTACTAGGAATATACTCAGAAGAACTGAAGGCAAAGATGTGAACTGACATTTGTACACGGATATTCATAGCAACATTATTCACAATTGCTGGAATATGGAAAGAATACAAGTGTCCATCAACCAGTGAGTGGATAAACAAAATGTGGTATACACATACAATGGAATACTATTCCTCTGTAAGAAGAAATGAAATCGGGATGCATATGACAACATGTATGAAACTTGAGGACATTATGTTGTGTGAAATGTCAGACACAAAAGAACAAATATTGTATGGTCTCACTATTTCGGAAAAAAAAAAAGAATCAGTAAACTCACAGAGGTAAACTCTAGAGTACAGGTTACTAGGAAATTGAATGTGGGCTGAAAGGGAGCTGATGCTTAATGTATGTAGAATTTTTAATAAGGCTTATTGCAAATGTGTAGAAATGAATAGAGTTGATGGTAATACATTATAGTGAGTTAAACTAACACTGCTGATTTATAAATGTGATTGTGGCTGAAAAGGGCAGTCTGTGGATGTAAATGTCAATTGAAAGGAAGCTAGAGAATACTGTAGGACTGTATAACCTGTATAACAGTGATTTTGATGGTGGATGAAGTTTGTAGTTAATGGTATAAGAATGTTCATCCTTTACAAAGTGTTAAGTACATGGTGATACATGCAAAATTACAACTAATGAACTTATGAATTATAGTTAACGGTAATATTGTAATACTTTTGCAGCAATGACAAAGAAGATAGTATATCAAATCTAAGGGACAACAATAGGGGGGTATAAGAGGGTAAGGGATTTTTCCTTTTGGAGTAATGAAAACGTTCTAAAATAGACTGAGCTGTTGACAGCACAACTCTGTGATGAATATGAGAGGCACTGAATGTATATTTTGAATGGATTGTACAAAACATGGGACTGTATAATCCATGGAACAGGTACAAAAAAGGGTGGGAGTGTGGAGGTGCATAGGAATGCAGTTTGTATATGCCATTGAAATTAAGTTAGCATCAAATCAAACTTGATTGCCATAGAGTCAGGATATTAAAGTCCCATGGTAACTGCAAATAAACTATCTGATAAGTGCATACAGAAGGACATGAGAAGGGACTGAAATTGGTTTGCTACAAAAAAAATCAGATAAATATGAAACTAGATAGCTATGAAAGATTGAAGGGAAAAAAGTATGACTTACAGAAACAAACAGAAAATTGGCAGAAAAAAGTCTCGCATTATCAGTAGTTATTTTAAAAGAAAGTGGATTAAACTCTCCAGGCAAAAGGCAGACATTGGCAGATGGATTAAGAAAAGAAAAAAAAAAAACATAACCCAAATATATGTTGTTTAAAAGACTCACCTTAAAATGAAAGACACAAGTAGTTAAAAGTGAAAAAAATGGAAAAAAATATATTCTATGTAAATAGTAACAAAAAGAGAGTTGGGCTAGCTATATTGATATCATATAAATTAGACTTTGAGTCAAACACTGTTATAAGGGACAAAGAAGGACACTGTATACTGATAAATATGTCAATTCAACAAAGAAATATAATAATTATAAATATGTATGCACTTAACAACAGAGCACCAAAATATATGAAGAAAATATTGACACATTTGAAGGGAGAAATAGATAATTTTAGGTTTATAGTAGGAGACTTCAATATACCACATTCAGTAGTGGTTAGAACATCTATAGAGAAGATCAATAATGAAACAGAGGACTTGAACATTACTGTAAACAAAATAGACCTAACAGACATTTATAGAACACTAGTCTCAAGTGCACATTAATCTATCTCTAGATTAGACCACATGTTGGGTCACAAAACAAGTCTCAATAAATTAAAAAATTGAAGTCATACAATGTATCTTCTCTGAACACAATGAAATGAAACTAGAAATCAATAACAGAGGAAAAACTAAAATTATTCACAAAGATGTGGAAATTAAACAATGTTCTCTTAAACAAAAAATGCTCAACATCATTAGCCATTAGGGAAATATAAATCAAAACCACAATGAGATAATGCCTCACACACATTAGAATGGCTAGTCTTAAAAATAAAAAAGTAAAAAAAAAGAAGATAGCAAGTGTTGGAAAGAAATTGGAACAATAAAAACCCTAGTACATCCTTGGTGGGAATGCCAAATGGTGCTACCATTGTGGAAAACAGTTTGGCTGTTCTTCAGAAAATTAAGTATAGTATTTAATCCTACTGTAAGGTATGTACACAAAAGTATTGAAAGCTGGGACTCAGATATTTACATACCAAAGATGTTACTGGCGTTATTCACAACTGTAAAAAGGTGGAAACAACCCACGTACCCATCAATAGGTGAATGGATAAACAAAATGTGGTATGTGCATACAATTGGGATATTATTCAGTCATAAAAAGAAAGGACATTCTGATACATGCTACAAGATGGATGAATTTTGAAGACATGTATACTGAAATAGCTAGAGATTATTGGTCAAATATTGTATTACCTCACATATATGAAATCATTGTAATATGCAAATGTATAGAGTCAGAAACTAGAATACAGTTTCCCAGGGGCTGGGAGTGTGTGGAATGGAGAGTTAATGCTTAAATGGTACAGAGTTTCTGTTTGGGGTGATGGAAAAATTTTGGTAGCGGATGGTGATGATGTGACATTGTGACTGTAGTTAATATTACTGAATTTTATATCTGAATGTTGTTTAAATGGGTAATTTTAGGTAGTACATATGCTGACAGAATAAAAATTAAACAAAACAAAACAATTTGTACAACACAAAAAAATGAGCCCTAAAATTAATGATGGGCTATAGTTAATTGTATAATTAAAATAATGCTTCATCAATTGTAACAAAGTTACCAGAGGAATGCAAAATGTTAAAAACAAGGAAAATCACTAGGGGTGGGGGTCATATATGGGAATACTGCATGATTTTTCTGTAAATCTACAACTGCTTGAACAAACTGCTCTAATAAAAAATTAAAAATTAATTCCAATGGTTAAATTTTTTTGGAACTTGACAAAATAATTTTGTTGCTTATAGGAATTTGGGCAAACTATTTTTAGAAAGGTAGTAAGGAACATGCACCAGCAGTTATATATGCAATATATTATAAAAATATAGCAATTAAATAAGCAAATTATGGTGTAACATACAACACAAATCAATGGGTTTATGTAAGTAGTTTTGAAACAGACTCCAGAATGTGTAAGAATGTGTTATATGACATGTTATGTTTTGTGTATGCAACAATAAGTGTTGCACAGTGATGGAATAGAGATATGAAATAAATGCTAGAATCCTGCTTATCTGTAAATTCCAACCAGCAGATAGATATTTTACATGTTATAGCCTCTATATATACTTGGGCCTATGTTTTGGTTATTATAAAAATATCATTTATATAGTAGGAAACCTTTAAGTTATTAACACAGATATAATATAGCTATTAGCTTATAGATAAAAAAATTCTTTCTCATGCTCTCTCCTTCCAATAAACTTTCAAAAGCATACACACACATAAAAACATACAAACCTTTGGTTTTAATCCAGCAAAATATAGCAAAATAATTATAGTAGAAGTCAAATAGCTAGTTATAAAAGTAAATAAAAAATAAATGGAGGAAAATGCAGATAATTTAAATGATTATGTCATGAGTAAATATTTTTAGGGATGAAATAAGTTAAAGAATTTTTATTTGTCTGCGAATCATGAAAATATGTATACAAAAAGTCAAAATAAAGTTGAAAAGAAAAAAAATCAGAATATATTCCTCAAAATATACCATTATAAATCAGTATCATGAAAACAACAATAGGCAAAAGTTTAGAAAGTTAATTGAAAGAAGAAGGAATATGAATGGCTAATGGAAAATACAATACTCAGTCTCACTCTAAGAGAAATACAGTGAGATCCCATTTTTCATCTATCAAATTGACATAAGCATGAAACAATAAGGATAACCAAGGGTGGCCAGGACAAGGTAAGAATGGCCACTGGTGGGAGTGCAAATTGCACCAGGGGACTGCGAGTTCAATTTAGCAATATGTATCAAGAGCTTTCAAAAAAGATTTACACAATTTAATATAGAAATTACACACAGGAATCTTTGGTAGGAAAATAATCTGTGCAGGTATAGACATTATAAGGAGACTATTAAAGTGGGGTTTTCCTGTTTTTGCATGTCTTTTAGAGTAGCAAAATTTTGTAAGCAATCTATATTTTTCCGAAACGAATTATTAAAACATATATGATACTTCTCTATGTTAAATCATTATTCAGCTGATGAAATCAAATGTTCAAAAAATATTTTGACATAGAAACATAAAATAAAGCATTGCAAGGAAAAACACACCAAATTTATCTGTACTTAGGAACAAAGGAAAAATAAAAAGACAGCTATACCTGTGAAATATTTTAACATTCTTTATACTTTTCCATAAATCCGAGTTTTATAGACTGAACACATAACACATTTATAATCAGAAAAACAAATATTCTTCTTTGCATAAAAGCAAATTTTGTGGAAGCATATAAAAGAATTTGAAAACCCTAATTTTGAAACAATTCCCTGAATGCTACATTGTTTTTTCCATCACTGGCTTCCTTACAGTGTAGTAATAAAAAGGTTAAGAAAAATAAAAAGCAAAATTTCCCCTTCCCCACCCCCCAGAAAAAGAGACAAACAATGAACAGACAACTTATAACAAACAACACAAAATCCAAAAATAAACAAAAAATGTCATATATACAAGTAGGCTTGAAAAAAATAGAAATAAATTTATATATGAAATCTTTAACTGAATGACATTCTGGCTTAATGAGTCAACCACCTACTCAGAGATCCAGTGTCACATGTGGGGATCATTTTGCAAATAGAAGCTTTGAGTTTTGTCAATCTGAATTTAAAATGTCATTTTCATTAGCATCATATACAGACATGTCATTTATCTCTGCCAAGGCGGGTAATGTATGCTAAATGCTGATTGAGAAATATGATTGGTGTCTTTTTTCTTGTTTTAATCCCAAACTTGTTCAAGGCAGCTAGGTGTAAGTATAAGCCTCTTTTCATATTTTAGCAATTACCTTTTCCTATGTATTTTACAAGTGTAAGCTACTTCCTAAATAGAGCATTAGGTTTTATGGTAACAAAAAAGGCAAGAACTACGCAAATCTATGAGACACACTGTTTCATTGCTTAAAATATACCCCTGAGCATTTGCATTTCAATAACTAAATCCTTTTTTACCCATAACCTGAATTACCACAATCATTCATTCTATAACTGCTCTTATATCCTTGACTTTTTCTCTCCTTCTAGATTCCAATTTGCAATGTCACCCCCAAGAGGATTCATTTATTTGTCATTCCACAGCCTGATAGAGGGGATTTCTCTCTTCAAGCTCCACACTCAGGCATTTATAAGTCTCTAGGGGCTCTTGCCCTGAAATATATTGTGGCAGTCCAGTCTTTATGAGATGGCTAGCTTTCATATGAAGAAAGAACGCCTTTCTACGAAGAAGAGTTAAGCCAAAATACTCCTTTTTTATGATGAGATGCAGATTGATCACTGAAAAATAGAACATTTCACATCAAATGTTTTAATATCATGGTCCTAAACACCTAATGCTTAAATTTGGGATACTCTAAATCTAATATAAATGTTTACTCCATTCATAAATTTCATTATTAACTGGATACTTTTGTATTTTCTTAAAAAAAACCTTGTCACTCATATTTCAAAACCTGGAAGCTATCTTCGACGTGTTCCTAACTAAACTGTGAAACAGCTTCTGTAGGATGGACTATCCAAATCTCACCCAACGCTACCCTTTTTCTGCCGTAAATGCCTTGATTCAAGCCCCATCCTTCCCTGTGGCTTACTACAGCCTCCTAATACCACCATCTGCTTCCTATCAGTCCACAGCAATGCTTCCTCCTTTCCAAAAATATACATCTGCAAGCTTTCTGCATGGACAAGACTCTAAATTGTAAGTGGTCTAATTGGCGTTTATTTCCCACTGGTCTCTCCGTCCACTGTAGATGTTCCTGGTCAGCAGGGTACAGGCTTGGTTCATCTAGTCACTCAAGATCACAAATTGTTGGAGACTGTCGTCTTCTACCACTGTGGCTTCCAAGATGGCAATGGATGTCAATATTCCACAGCAGATGAAGGGGAGTGAAGAAGTCAAAATTGCTTTGTTACCACTTTGGCCTGAGAATGGCACTTATCCTAGCTGCCTAATTAGTGAACACTCTAGTCACTATGTAGAGTCACAAGAAACTAGAACACATTATCCTGACCGTGCAGCCATTTTTAAGCGGTAACTCTATACGATGAAAGGGTAGCCCCAAATCTGTGGCCGTTTTCTTTGTCTGACATAATTCCCATCATCCAATTTAGTAAGGAATGTTAGTTAGCCCTTTGCTAACATTCCAGCTTCTTTCCCCTTTGCAGACCAAATATCTCTGCGCCCCCTAACCGTGCATCTCCAGAATTTCACCTCCAGCCCCCAGATCTCTGTGCAAACAGTCCCATTGCCTGAATTTCTCTTTCTTTATTGATAGTTCCACTGAAACCCCAAAACAGAACTGAAGTGTTCTCAAACTCATTCTCAGTCAATGTGTTTAACACATGACGCATGGCTGTTACACGTCTGACTCTCCTACACCCTAGTGCCCTCCTTCAGGTCAGGATCACCGGATGTTACTAAGTTCCTTCAGGACAGGGAAATGCCTGTGTGGCTAACAAATGTATCTTAAGTGTCTTTTAACCCATGCCTGGGCACGTAATGGCGGCTCAGTATATGTTTTTGGAATAAGTGAATGAATGAACCTTTGTTTTCCTGGTGCTTATCACAGGCTTGGTTATAGAAGTCCCTCAAAGAACACACATGGGAGGAAGAAAGTACAAAGTAGGAAGGAAAGGAGGGAAATTTTCTGGGTTCTGCACCTTAGCATTCCTTATTCCAAAGGTCATCTACAACCATTTTTTGGTTTGAAGCCATAATATGTACTCTATTTAAGAAAAGTAAAGAATAAGTAAATATGTTTACATCACAATCAAAGACTCCTCCATGGACAGGGAGGGTAAAGACTTTGCTCAATGTAGCTTATTAAAGAGACTTCTTATTTACATAGAATCATAGGTAGCCTTTGCTTTCTAAGCCTGGAATAAATATTATTTTGAGGGGTGGAGGAAATCAGAGAATGCCATGACCGAATGGCACCATGAAGGCATGACAAAGCAAAGTTAAAACAGAAATGTCCTGAATCTCAGCCTGAAAAGACTCAGAGGAAATAGGAAACTTCTATACAGTTTGTAAAACATATATATTGTGTTGAATAAGGCTATGGAAATTGACTGGAGAGAGTGAAGAGCTAGTACATAGCGACAGAATTATCTAAAAAGTACCTGAATGCTGAAACAAAACCCTTTATGAAATATCTATTTAGGATTTTTCAAATATTTGGAAAGGCTTAATGAACTGTTTCTGAAAGTATTGCTAATATAAAAGAATATTTTTTTCATCTTTGCTCCATGGTGGTCGTCCTGGGATATGTGCAGCTAAAGAGCACTTAACAAGTTCAGGGTATGAGTTCATTATATATAACTGGTAATGAGCTTAAGTGCTCTACACTGGGAGTGTCTATAAAAGAACCTCTTTCCCTGTAGGAAACGTGATGTCTTTGCTCTAATAGTCATCCAATGACTGAAGCTTCAGAGGCAAAAAATAGACTTTCCTCTGGAACCTTTATATAATTATCAAACATTGCAGTTTCCAGAGAGAAATGTTCCTTCCTTTTTTTCAGACAATCACATACATTCATAGCCTTGATTTCTAACTAATTTATTCAAAATATAAATCTAATTATCTCTCATCATAAGTGTCCCTCATTTTATCTAATGCCCTCTTAAATTCTACAAACTCAACCTATTTTATTAACCCTATCATCTATATTCAACTATTGTTTTCATTTATTTAAGCCATTCAAGAAGTTTGTAACAATATCTTCAGTGTAGAACTAAATCTATGATCTCCACAAAATAATGGCAACTCGGAGACCTAGAAATAGCACAAAGAATGTTGCAATTTCTTTGCTTGGGAAGCAGACTCTGAGGTAGAATTTAGCAAGCAGGAAGTTTATCAGGGTTCTCGGGGGCCATTCCATGGAAGAGAAGGGAACGAAGTAGGACTGGACAAAGAGAGAAGTAGGTGCGATTCAGTCTTAACAGAAGTCACAGAAGATCCTAAGGGGAGCCCTAAGATGAGATAGCCTTCAAAGCTTTCCCCTCTTCAGGGTAGGAGGGCGGGTTCTTTTGACCTTTGATCAGCCATTGGCTGCAGCTGCTCCAGGCAGTGGAGGTGAGTTTGGGTGAAGCAAGTCTCTGTACCCAAGGCAATACCAAGCAGAGGGCTGAAAGCTCAGGTTCCAACAGTTGTGAGGTTAAATCCTACATTCTTGAAGAGTGATTTGTGTAGAAAATCAGTATCTACTACAACACTCTAAGAATACTCGGGTCAAGTAATTCAGAGAGTTTAAAAGATCCAGAAGGGTAAGAGGGGAAAAAGTGGTTGAAATTTGTATTGAGATCGGTAGTTGGAAGTGATTCATTTAAAGCAATTATAAGAGAAATGCAACCAACATCCCTCACTGGGAAATTTTGGAAATATCAGGAAATGCAAAAATGCACTTCTGTCTTCTCTGGAAAGTTGAAACAATGACACATAACTCACAGTGCTATTGGAAACATGATTGAGACTCTTCCATTGGCCAAATCAGCTCGATTTCATCACTGACCTCAAGTATTTAAGGAAGAAGAAAAGTGTAGGGATTATATGGTTATGTGATGATTGTTACCTCAAGTTGATCTAAGATAAACCCCATTGTTATGATTTCTTACTAGTTCCTACACCACATTTTGCAATTGTCACATACTGGTCCCACCAACTACTGAAATTCTGCTGAGAACCTGAGTCAACACAGCAACGGAGTTTCTCTTCTCTAAATGGTGGAAGATAAAGAGGATACCTTAACTGCCAGTGGGAAGACTAACTTCACACATTTTAGTAGCCTTTTATCTCATCACCCTTCATATAATTCTCTTTAATATAGGAAGAAGAATCATCCTGTCACATCCTTGGCCCTGTTCAAAGTTGGTAAATGTATGGTGGTCTGACCAAATAAACTCCCAGCCCACACAGCTTGGGACCTGTTACAATATCCAATGCTGCTTGACTTTCAAATCCAAAGATCTCATGGTAATTATACTATCTTATATAAATAAAATAAGATTAGAGAAATGGATGTAAAACCCAAATGTGTTTAAATGTACATGAAAGTCATTTGCAGCACAAATGGAACCCTTGGTGAAATGTAAGTATTGTATCATTAAATTTGGGCTGTGAATGACTTTAAGAATAATAAAAATTCAATTCATAATCTGGATTCTGTTAACGATAAATGCCCAGTACTCTATTACACTTTTACTGCTTTATTAAGTTGATGTTTTAAAATTACTTATAAGGAAATGTTGGTATGGGATATCATAAAATATTATACTGTAGCCATAACATGTTGAATTTTAATTACTATCCTTATAAAATATGAATTAACATGGTGGCAATCCACTTGAAATCTAATTAACTTGCTTTAGTTTTCTTGCTCAATGTCTGCAATAGGCAAATAATCTTTACAAAGTTAACATATTAATAAGAATGTGATTATGCATTTTCCACAGTTTAATTTCTGTGTAATTATTTTACTAAACTTGGTTTGTCTCCTAGCAAAGTTTTAATTTTGTAAAGAATGTCTATAACGGTCACTTGATCATAGGTTTTAAAAACAATCCAGGTGTCTTATTAATTCTATGTAAATTATTAAATGCATCTGTGCCTAATTTCTGATGCCCCGATTTTCTGCCATTCTGCGTTTGTGTTGCTCTAGCTCTTTCATGGGTTCCTCATTAAGTGACTCCACATGGAGTCAGCATTGATCCAGATCCTGGGCATCTGCCTTGAAAGCTAGACTGGCATGGAAAAGATATAAAGAGATATAAGGAGGAGACGCCAGAGCAAGCACAAGGTACTAAAGTCAGCTTGTAGGTCATGGATACAATAGCATATTCTTGTTAAAATTGAAATTGTGTATTTCTTAAAGCCCTGATGATACATTGAGTTGCATTCATTTTTAACATTCATGTAAAGTAGCTTAAATTTCCCTGCTAATACAGAGAGGAATATATTTTGTAGCAAAAAATTGGAAATCTACAGTATTTCTGTCAGCTAAACAGGATTCCATTCCAGCTGCCCTGTCCTTCATCACCAGCATTTCATGGTAACTGGATGGTGAAAGCATAGGGGCTTTTCATTTTTATTCTGGGATATCACACATAGTGAGGATGGCCAATACCCTTTGTCATATATGATTCTGAAAAACTTCCATAAGATTCAAAATTACAATGACTTGTTGAATGTCTTTGTATCCATTCCAATGAATGGAAAGTGTCTTGAGTATCTTTCCATCCACTGCATGATGAGGTGAGGGGTGATGCAAGGAGGAATAGAAGGATGCTTTCCAAATGGATTGATCTGCACGTTCTCCTTTTGCCCTTTATCCTGAGAGATTTCCAGTTGTATCTTGTGCATGTCAGCTCCTGGCATATCATGATTTTTAGCATCTGCACAAAGGAGATATGCTGGTGCTCCACACAAAGCTTCCATAGTCCTCAATTTATATTCCTTCCTATGGTCTTATTTGCAGGAAGAGCTGGAAATGAGTCTACGTTATGGAGATAGGTTTATTGTTTTTTTTCCCCAAGAGATTTTCTGTCCATTAGCTAAGAAGGAAAGGAGAAACAGAAATGCAGATGTGTATTTCTGGACATTCAAAGCTGTCCAATCTTGAAGATATTTTGGCAGATATTAAAAAAATACAGTGGCAGATTTAATACCTTTTTTTTAATGTCAGACATTTTTAGAATTAATATTAAGTCTTTGGGTAATCATATTATAACTTAATGACATTATCTTTTCTATTTAAAAAGAGTCATAATATAATATAATATCTAGAGAGAGAGAGAAGAAACATCAGAAATCATAAAATCATACCCCTCTCCCACAGTAATTAGAAAAATTAATGTAATAAAATATCATGGGTAAAAGTAGGTGAAGATAATAATAATTCTTTAAATTTACATAGAGCATTAGTCTCTAGAGAGCATTCTAATAAATATCAATCTATTTGAACCTAACAAAATCCTTCAATGAGATAGGCATTATAATATTCATTTTAATAGATGAGGAAACCAAAGTGATGTATCAAATTTCCCTGACTACTAAACTGTGTCCCTAATATTTACACCTAGAATTTGAAATCCAAGCCTAGTTATTGATCTTTCCACTCTCCTTCTCAGATGGGTCTTAGATTTAGCAAAACCACAAGAGTTGTCATAACTCATTTCTCCCTCAGCTATTCCCCTGAGGGGCTCTTTCATTTAACTCTTTGTTGAATGTCCTGACCTTCTGGATTAACACTTCTAGGGTATTCAGGTCAACAATATAAAGAGAATTTGACCTTCCTCACAGATTTGAGCCTTCCCCAAATCAAAGGGATTGTTGTGCTTTCTTGTTCAGAACCTAATCCTGACGGCCCAAGTTACCTCTGCAGTGTGGAACCCAGTAAGGAAACATTCCCAGCCAGAAAATTAAGATTAAGGCCTGCAGCGACAAGGATTAAGACACATGGCAGAGACGTTCTAGCTTTAGCTTCTTGCTTTCCCACTAAGAAATTCTGGGAATTGAGGGCTATGAATTATGCCCACATAAACATAAGAACATCAACAACGATTAGAATATTTACCACGTAATGTTTTCTAGGGGATTCGCAGAAAGATTGACATAACTGTCCTAGGTTCTACTAGGATCCATTTATAGCTTAAAAACAACAAACAAATAAAAACCCCAGAGGCCTAGGGCTTAGAGTGTCTAAACAACTTGTCCAAGGTCAAATCTCTCCCCTGGGTGGTAGAATATGAAAGCATACTATTTGATTGCGGAGTGTGTTCTGAACCATTAATTGCTGCCTTCATAGTATTGGGAGAGAAATATGGAATATTGGCGTTAGGGGCAATTGATACCTAATGGCTCATGGGGAAAAAAATATAGATGTAGAAAATATGGTAGGACTATCCGAAGTACATTAAATCAGTCACATACACTGTAAGCTATAGATATTTTTTTCTACTTGTTTATTTTGTTGAATTTTCCAGTTAGATCATGCATTCACAAGAAAGATGCTATCACCTCCAAGAGGGTGAAAATTAATTTTTGGTGGAAAAATTCCTTGCTCTTTTTACGCGTAAAGAACAGCTATACATACAGTATATAAACAGATATCTAATTTATCTCTGTTCCCATTTAGGAAAACAATATATATTTTTAAAAGGCAACTTGGGAGGGGACATAATGAAAGAAAAAGCTCAACATTAATTTAGATAACCAACTTAAAAAATGTAAAACCAGGAGCACTTTGGTAGAATTCAAAAGAGACTACATTTTAAATACTACCAGAAAGTGGCCAGTGGCCCATTCCGCCTCTGTTTCCCCAGTAATTTTGGTACAGCCTTCATATGAAAGTGTCTATATTTTTGCCTTATTTTTGGTCAGGAAAAGCATTTTGGTGAACCTGAACTTGATAAAGTTTGTTGTAGTAAAGCAAAGCAAGAGAACTGAGGTGGCACAAGAGATTGGAATAACCCAGGATTGGTTCCCAGTGCTGCCTAAAGAGAAGACAAGCAGAGAAGAACACACAGAGAGCAGACAGCAAGTGCAAAAACAATGGGGGTGGGGGATAAATAAATAAATATTAAAAAAAAAAAAAAGATTAAGGCTCTGGCACATTGGCATGGCTGGGGGAGGGAGATAGCTTCGGTCTTTATTCTAGAGATGAGACAATACATAAGAAATACCCTAATAATTATAGTAATAATAAAGAGCAATGTTTGAGATATGCAAAAAATCTAGTCACAGTAAGATTCAAAATTCAGTCAGCATCATTTTCAATTATGATTTTCTAGTTAAAGCTTTGGTTATATAACTAGCATCTTCAATTGTGTCCTGTTAACGAGGACATTTTCCTACAGAATTTATGTAAATATTTATATTTTTTATGAAAATAAGAATATTTAATTTATTTCCAAATCCTAGGGGATTAGACAGGGAGAGAAAGATAAATGTTTTATGAGTTATAGATAGCATAAGTGAAAAGTGAAAGGTATTCCTTGTAAATAATATGAAAACATCAAAAATTTTAAACAAAATCCATAAGCTTTTTTTAAACCAATTCATTCAGTCCTAATTCATCCATTCTTGTTCTGATCAATGTTGAATTAACAATTTCAAAAACCCATCAGCTTCTCATTAGCTTTTTGGATATCTTGAATCAGTCCCATGTTATGGTTTTAAAGTTCTTTAAGCAATTATTGGTGTTAGAAACGGGTGCCCCAGAGTACCTGGCACAGTCCTTTTCACAGGTCTCTGAGACAGTATTTTTTGTTGAAGATGACACATTTTGGCCAGAGCTGATTGCAAGAATTTTGAGGAAAACATTAGACTAAAACAAAAAATTATCTGTGGGTTACATAAAAGACAACTAATGGCCATGGTTAACTTATTACTGTTTTGTAAAAGTGAAAGATTTAGTGAGAGTTTATATAAAAAATGTATGCTTTCGTGGCATGTAGCATATTTTTAGGAATAACTGAAATTATGCTTGTTAACATTATACTGTTGTTTAATAAGAGACAAATCAGTACCAGGAGACTTTATGGGCAGTGAGGTCACTGATAAATCTTTAGGACCTTTATATAGTTTCTAGTAGACACATATACTAATAACATTTTATTTTTCGAAATCCAACTAATAGAAGGTCAAAATTCCTTTTAATTTGGCAACACTTCTAATGCAATTTATAATTTATTAAATAAACCTATTTCTGATACCATTTTTTTTTAGATGAAAGAGTAGATTCTTTGTGATTTTTCAGGGGCCCTCTGAAAGCCCCAAGGACAGTGTTAATTGAAAAAAGATATCATTTAGCATATGATTTAAGAAGGCGAAATGTTAAAAGTTGTCAGGAGAGTTGAACACTTGATTAAGTAGGATCACAGGCCACTGTGAAAAAACACTAGGCTCTCTTCTTTAATTAAAGTGACAATAGGGGCCTGCTGGATAGCCCAGTGGATAGGGCGCCGGCATACCACATGGGAGGCCCTGGGTTCGGTTCCCGGGGGCCTCTCCTAGCGGGCAGACCGCCTTGAGAAGGGCAAGCCGCCATGGGCGGGCCAGAGCCGCCGTGGGCAGGGCAAAAAGCTGCCACAGACAGGGCAAAAGCCGCCACGGGCAGGGCAGGTCGCCCGCGAATGGAGTGCAGCCAGCCACCCGCGAACTGAAAGCCGGCCATGAATGGAAGCAGAAGCCGCCCACAAGCAGGGAAAGACGCGCCTGCGCAGTGACCAGTCTTGGCGCGTCGCCACAGCAGGGGGGAAGGGGAGATATGTAATAAAATAAATAAATCTTTAAAAAAAATAAATAAAGTGACAATAAAATATTTTAAAATTAAATACAGGAGATACCATGATCGCAAAAAAACCTAGTTGTTTCTTTTTTTTACCCCTTAAGAGTGAGACTTGTTTCTTTCACACAATTAAGGACATGATAACGGCAACATATAGTACAAGAAGTTATTTTGAAAAATCATAGACTCTTACCTTTTCAGGGAAAAAAAAAACAAAAAACCTTAACTACTTCCTATGAAGAACAGACAGAAAGCCCAAGAAAAAGTTATCATTTTAATAGTGAAAAAACTAAATTTTAGTTTTGTATTAGTATACTGTTGGATACTGCTTTAGTTTGCTAAAGCTGCTGGGAGCAAAATACCAGAAATTGGTTGGCTTTTACAATAGGAATTTATTAGGGTAAAAGCTTACATTTCCAAGGCTGTGAAAATGTCCAAATCAAGGCATCATCAGAGATGCTGTCTCACCAAGGTCGGTTACTGGCGAGCCTAGACTCCTGCCATGTGGCAAGGCAAAATGATGGCTCTCCATCTGGGTCTCTGCCTTCTCTTCCAGGCTGCTTTCTCTGTCAGCTTCGAGCTACTCTGTGGGCTAAGCCTCCCAAGGACCTCTTTCCATGCCTCTGTGCTCCTCTGATTCCAGCCTCCAGACACCGGGATCTCTCTCTCAGCCTCTCAGGACATTAATGACTTTCTATGGCTGTAGGCAATTCTGGAGTCTTCTCCTGTACATGGCAGGGTAAAATGGCAGCTCTCTGTCTCTGTGTGTTTCTGCTTCCATTTCTCAGTTTATATCAGACCCCAGCAAGAAGGCGGAGAGATAACCTGGGTCACATTTCACTGATATAATCCAATCAAATGC